>JASCZW010007544.1:0-64220 GCA_034211315.2 Aedes japonicus | reverse complement strand
TAGAAAATAAAATCTCATTCACAATTTCCCTTCTTCTATCAGGACTGAATCTATTCCTGGGACACCTCCTATACAAAGCAGTGATGCGGTTGCACATCACGGATGTACAACAACCTGACTACGGTATCTACAAGTGCATAGCAAAGAATCCACGTGGTGAAGCCGATGGGACAATCAGATTATACTGTAAGTACCATTATGGACCCAGAATATACACTATTGGAAATGCATGCGATTAGTGTTCCTCAAACCAACTACTCCTAAAAATGGGTTTGTCCTATTCAGTACATCCTGTGACAAAACCAGAAACACACACAGCACCATGTCAACATGCAACAAGTGTTGCCCATTTCGATTTGTGCAAATCGATTGTGAATAAACAAAGCGTCTCTCCCAGTAGTGGCTCTGGTCGTCGAGTAGACGATTATGTTATTCTTGGGATTCCAATCGGAGCACTTGTAGTGTCAAAGCGATGGGATGCGATACGATTTGATGATGTTTGCTAGATGGTGTGAACAAACAAGACATGCTAGTGGTGCTTGATCCAATGACAGAGCTAGTTAGCTGCTTTTCTATTCTGATTCAGTCGATTTAACAGTGTGCTGCTTGAGCTATTCTGTCGTGGGATATGTGGTGCAACTTGGTTTTACTAAGAAAGCTTATGGATGCGTATTGATTTGAACATACACGGTGTTCAATAAGTTCGGATACACTTTCAAAATTTGTTAAAAAAATGAAAACATGTTTTTTTATTTTTTGGATTTATGTTATTGAAAGCTATGTTTACAAGGAACGTTTACAACATTTCTCTTGGAATGACCCCCCTTTGTACTCCTTAACGAGCTTCAAACGTTTCTCGAACGCGTCGCAGGCGGCACGCACGGACTGCATGGGCATTTCGTCCCAGATTTTGAGAATTACCGTCTTGAAATGATCCAAAGTGCTGACCTTGTATTCGTTCAGCTTCGCCATCATATAGGACCAAACAAAAAAGTCGAGAGGATTCAAGTCCGGGGAGCTGGGAGGCCACAAAGTTTTGTCCAGAAAGTCGGTTAAATTGTCCCGACACCAGGCTTGAACCACATTTGCCGTATGGGCTGGTGCACCGTCCTGCTGGAACACGTAGTGCTCATCGCCGTAGAGGCTTCCGGAGACTGGGGGCAACAACCTTTTCCAAAACCTCAGTTTTGTAGTACGCCGCGTTGATTTTGACGTTTTTTCAATAAACACCAAGGGTAGCTTACCACGTTTGCATACTGCCCTCCAAACCATCACCGACGCGGCGCCTGGAACCGAGGATGTTTATATTGGATTCAGGAATGCTGTCCCTCGATGGCGCCCACACCCGGTCATTTTGCACATTGTGCGGCTGCTGCAGCTTTGAACAGTTTCTCGTCCGAAAAAACAAACCCTGGCCAGCGTGCCGAGAGAGGATCCTCTTGGCTCCAGATCCAACCGCACGCTGGTAGACCTCCGAGGCGCCATGGACCTTACGTTTTTGCTGGGCCGCCTGGTAGATCCAAGGTCCCGGCGAGTATGGTGAGCGGTTCCGATGGAAACGTTGCGATCTGCGGCCGTTCATTCCGGATTGAGCGGTTCTTTTGCGCCGAATTCACCCTGCGCTGTATCTCGGCGACCCGCCGCGTCCTCGCTGAACGCGGCCGACCGGATCTCGCACGGTCATTGGTCGAGGACGTTCTCGGTATCGCCTGATGGTCGTGCAGACAAAGTTCCGCTTGACCCCATGCGAGGGGATTTCAGCAGCGGAATATATCGCCGGGTCGCTCACCGTTCAAAAAACGCTTAATTACGAAGTCCCGATACTCTTTCATCGGCGCGTAACAAACGAACAACAACTAACAGAATGTCAACACCGCGCACATTCGGTAAAGCGTATGAATCGAAGCCAAAGCTGACACCAATACCAATGCAGAATATGTACATGGCGCATACCTACGCAATGATGAAAACTTGTATTCGAACTTATTGAACACCGTGTATGTTGGTTTCCAAAAGTTTTTGAAATTTTGACTTGCTTTTGAGCGCGGCTTGTAAACAAGGCCATTTCCGCTTGGAAATTGTCGGAGGAATCGAATGGAACTGGTGCCAATCGCTGCACGGATATGGTTGTGGAGTTATAGAGCTTATTTTACCCCACTTGCCCTTATTTTATTGTATAATTTATAGATATCTTTGCACGGAGAAGCTCAAGATCAACAAAATAGTGCTAATCCCATGTGAAATTTTCTGGAAAATCGAATAGAAGCTGTTTCAACTACCGCTCGGCTCTGTGAACGAAGATATGACTGTAGCCCGCCTTGATATATGTCTCGTCGTCCATGACGAGACAGCCTGGCTTGACCAGCCACTCACGGCAGCTTCCGCGCACGCAATTTGGCTACCGTGTTTTGCTTGTCAGCCCGGTTTGGCGCCTTCCTGACGCGCCGCTCGATGGTCTTTGTCTCCTGGAACATCTTTACAACGCGGGACACGGTGGAATGGTGGTTTCGAAGCCTTTTGCCGATCCATCTGTGAGACTGGCCAGGATTATCGATCACCGCGCCCTAGATTTGCTGGCGTAGCTCTTCTTGTTTCGAATGCATCTTGAAAACTACTTAATAAATAACTAGAAATTAGAAGAAAAATTAGTATCTTCCATTTAATTTCAACTACCTTTGCTTATCTTCGACAGATACGCGTATTTCGTCTACAATGTGCAGACTTCTTCAGTGTCTTGTACTAATAACTCGACTTGATAAATGTTGCACACATAAACAAAACACTCTAAACAAGTATTACCAAAAATTCCATTAATTTTTACCCACGCGATAAAAAGTTACACCCAAAACAAAGTGTCACATTTTTTCCGAGTCCAATCTTAAGACTGCAAAAATATCTGCTCTGACCCTCCGTTCACCCCAACTCAATTGTTTTTTATTTTATTCAATAGTTTAATAAATAAGTTAATATTTATTCATTTCAATAATCAATATTACATTTACAAGTGATAATAAAGCTTGGATTAAAATGACCACATTTTTTTAAAACGTGTCCAGATTTTGTCGTGAACAAGCCTTGAATATTACGAACATATGGTTGCAGTTTTCTTTACCAGGACATAAAATATCTATACGGATACATTGTAACAAAACGCGATAAGCTACGAAAAATAGAAAATCTGGAGATTATATTCAATAATCCCAATGGGTTGGACCCATCTCCTCTATACAGTAGAACCAAAATAACATTCAGAAAAAAACGAATGCATGATGAGTTAATAACTGTTAAAGAAAATAGTTGAAACTATGTTTTCCCTTACCATGTATATCTACGAGAATGGTCAACTCTTTTGTTGAAAAACTCATACATACTAAACGATTTAGGCTGACGATACTCCTCCCAAAAGATCAAATCTCGTAAGCCAAATTGCTCAATTGACTAAAGACTTCCGACCGCCCCAAGAGCCGCACTCTTCATCATTCTAATACTCTATAATCTACTCCGAATTCCGGAAGGCAGCAGTTGTCGGATTAAAGCCAAGCATCACTTCTTACTCCACTCCCAAAACGCCATCCTCCAAAGCCATGGAAGAAAACTAAGAACCGACACAATGCAAGAAGACTGGAGTAAAATCCCCTGAAGGACAGATTGAGTTTAATCAAAAAGTACAACAGCAGGAACAGCAGCAGTCTACAGTCAGTCGAAAGGTACCCCCAACCCACTGCACGTGGAGAGTGTAGTGGCAAGAAAAATTCAACACATTTATTCCGTTCGGGTTCGCCCCTCGGGGGAATCTCATGAAGTGGAAATCCCTTATGAGGTTAGAAGAAGAAGAAGAAGAAGAAGAAGGCGTAGAGGCATGCTCTCGAAAGTGATGAAGGGAAAAGTGTGTTGTATGAGCGGGTGTTTGCTTAGGCCATACGTTCTACACTTGAAGGTGACGGGAAAATGTGTGAAAATTCCTTCGCTTGTCTCGGAGACCTCGAGTGCGGTTCATGCTAGTTGATTCTTTTGTGAATACCGCAGGTGTTTTATACAAGGCCGTTGTTGGTGGTAATCTTTTTCTGCTCTATGACACACTTAAACACGGCATGAACATGAAAAACATATACCATAGTAGAGGTAAAAAATGAAGACCGAATTTTTAAGTCTGTAAGATAGTAAGTCGAAAACTATTGGAATATAAAGTCCCCTTCAACTTTTTTGTCATACCAAACACTACGCTTACGAAAATTTGAACAAAAATCGGTCTTTGGAGATGATTCTATTGAAGGAATGGGTAAAATATACTATTCTTCTTTAGGAAACGTAATTTTTAAATAGTCGCAAACAGTGTTGAAAGGTACGTATGTTTTTTTTTTTTTTTCTGAAAATGACCGTAAAAGTTTGTAAAGTTAAACAAATCGAAGTAACGCTTTATAACCAGTGGATTCCCTTGGAAATTTGTGGATAATGAAATATCCTTTAAATATCCTTATTACAACTAATCACAACTTTTGATCCAAATCGAAAAAGATGAGCATGAGCATGAGCATGATTGACCGCCCACGGATGCTATTTCGTTACTGCCAGATCAGCTGTATTTAGCAAAAAATTAACAGATCATGTTTGGGATTAACATACACCCTCAAGGTGTAAAAAATAAGTGTAAGCCATTTTACTTGTACAATGCAATATTGCCAATTAACATACTTTAATACAAAACCATATTTATTATATAATTTATTGATTTCTTTCCGTGTTAATTGTCATTTAAATTGAAATATGTTTGAAGCTCCTGTGATATTATTAATGTTTTAAGATCAGAAACATCATTTAAATTAACTCTTTTTAAACTGTGGTGGCCTTTTTTTGGTTTCTGCTTTTGTGGCTTTGATTGAATAAAGGTGTTGATGTTGGAAAAGGATACTGAGATGTTGAGTTTCAGGATAAGAACGATAATATCTTATTGTTACCGCATCATCGGTGCCAGTTAAATAAAATATTCAACACACCACTGTTTAAAATTGAAAAAATAATGTTCATAGAGTTGGAAACATCAACAAGCTCTAGATAAACATTGTTCCGATTGATCTGATATCTTACCTCAAGTTGAAGACTCTTTTCCAGCATCTCAGCTAGTAGTTGATGACGAATAACCTTTGGCCGCTTTAAGTTCGATTACAATTAGCGCGTTCAGCGGCCGTCTTCGATTGCTTCGAAGGAACGTTCCCCTGATGATCCATCTTGCGCTTCCGGAAATTGCGCTTGTAAAGGGCGATACGGTCAAAATTTGGTCAATATCAACTTGACGTATTTCTTTCAATTTTGCATTTAAAAAACCTGAACACCCCTCATTTTGAAGGTGTGTGTGTGTAGAATGTTGCTTCTATTTTGATTTTTGAATTCACTCTTCAGTTGTCAAAATGCCGTCCAAGCAAAAAGAGCAGCGTATCAAAATTTTGCTCGCGCATCGCGAAAATCCGAGCTACTCGCACGCAAAGTTGGCAATCGATTTTGCCAAATCAACCGTTACAAATGTAATTAAAGTGTTTGGGGAACGTTTGTCGACAGCCAGGAAGTCTGGATCGGGGGGGAAATCGAAAACCGGAAGCCGCTGAGACGACAAAGAGAGTTGCCGGTAGTTTCAAACGAAACCCTAACCTATCTCTCCGAGATGCCGCAAATAAGCTGGGTGTATCGTCTACAACCGTGCATCGAGCCAAAAAACGAGCCGGGCTATCGACTTACAAGAAGGTAGTGACTCCAAATCGCGATGATAAACAAAATACGACGGCCAAAGCGCGATCCCGGAGGCTGTACACGACGATGCTGACGAAGTTTGACTGCGTGGTAATGAACGACGAAACCTACGTCAAAGCCGACTACAAGCAGCTTCCGGGACAGGAGTTTTATACGGCAAAAGGAAGGGGAAAGGTAGCAGATATTTTCAAGCACACGAAACTGTCAAAGTTCGCAAAGAAATATCTGGTTTGGCAAGCCATCTGTACCTGTGGCTTGAAAAGCAGCATTTTCATAGCTTCCGGGACTGTCAACCAAGAAATTTACGTGAAAGAGTGTTTGAATAAACGTCTGCTGCCTTTCCTGAAGAAACACGGTTGTTCCGTACTGTTTTGGCCGGATTTGGCATCTTGCCATTACGGTAAAAAGGCCATGGAGTGGTACGCCGCCAACAACGTGCAGGTGGTTCCCAAGGACAAGAACCCTCCCAACACGCCAGAGCTCCGCCCAATTGAGAAATACTGGGCTATTGTCAAGCGGAACCTAAAGAAGACCAAAAAAACTGCTAAGGACGAGCAGCAGTTCAAGGCAAACTGGCTTTCTGCGGCGAAGAAGGTGGATAAGGTGGCTGTACAAAATCTGATGGCAGGGGTCAAGCGTAAGGCCCGGCAATTCGGATTTGGAAAAGCGGAAGCCTAACTGAATATTTTTCCTGAATTTTATACTAATTGAACTTGAAAAAGAAATTTGATTTGATTTTTTAAATAAACGATTTCACCGATTTACACGCGTTTTCCCTTGACCAAATTTTGACCGTATCACCCTTTATATAGCAGTTAAATGGGCGACATTTCAACGATTTGCAAATTTTTCAATATTTATGTCCATGCTCAATCCAACGCGAACGAAGTTTCACTAAATGAAGCTAATAAAGAATTTTTCGTTCTGTAAATATATTGCTATTGGGTATTGAAGTCCGTGAAAGGGAATTTGCATGAAAGTTACAGAAAAATTACTTCTTCGTCATAATTTCCTTCTAGTTAGCGTATTTTACCGTTTTATTGCAATACTGGCACAACGCAGAATAAAAATTTACGAACATTCACTTTGATTGAGTTTTAAAGCTCGATGCAAAGTAAATCTGGACGCATGGTTTAAAACACCACCGCGTCCCTGATGGTTGGAACAAAATCCCTCTGACAGGCATTTGTTGATGTTTTATTGACGAAGAAACTTGTGAGAAGCTTTTTTTCGATCGATCGATTACGGATCATGGAACCTGAGAAAAAAATACATGGATACTCTGAGTGAGGAAAGAGCACAGCGTATCTATCATAAAAGTGGCACTAGGGATAACAAGCTGAGGAAAAATGTGTTGAGGTACGTGAAAGGCAACCTAGTTGTCTCCATACGTTATTTGGTAAAGAAATACGATTCCAACTTTTCCACCGTGCGTAACATTCTTTTAAGAGAAGGATGTAAGTCTTTTCGTGCCAGTAAACATCCGAATCGCTCCCTGAAGCAAAATTTAGTGGCCAAAAAGCGAGCACGATTACTATACGATCGATTTTTGACGAAATTTGATGGCTGTATTTTAATGGATGACGAAAAATATGTTAAAATGGATTATAAACAAATCTCCGGACGAAATTTTTACCTGCCAACTGCTCGTGGGGATGTCCCTTCCAAGTATAAATTTGTTTTTGCTGATAAGTTTGCTCGAAAACTAATGATTTGGCAAGAAATCTGCAGTTGTGGCCTTAAAACCAAGTATTTCATCACATCTCACACAATGACGTTGAAGGTGTACATTAAAGAGTGTCTGAAAAAGTGGATTTCACCCTTTATTCGGCATCACAAGACCAACGTTATGTTTTGGCTCGATCCAGTCAGCTGACACTACTCTAAGGAGGTACTAGAATAGTATGCTGCAAACAATGTAAATTTCATCGCCAAAGGGATTAATCCTCCGAATTGCCCTGAGTAAAGACCGATCGAAAAATATTAGGCAATTGTCAAGCGAAAACTTCGAGGATGCGGCAAAAAAGCGACAAATGCACTACAAATGCGTTTAAAGTACAGTGTCACCAGCGACTGTGCAAATCATGATGGCATCGATCACAAGTAAAGTGTTACAATTCGTTCGAAACGATGAAATATAATAACTTGATACATATCGTTTGAAAGCTGAATAAATACCCTTTTGTTTGACGTTGTGACGTTTGATCAACCGTGTATGTTGCTTAATTTTTGAGCTATGATCACTTGACTGCGTCCAAATTCACGGGCTTTATGTAGATTTATTGCCTGTATTGCAATATTTCGTGAATACTCCTCTCTAATAATATAAGGTAATGTGTAATAGAATGATAAACATGCTCATATAAAGAGCAACCTCTTATAATATATTAGTATATATTAGTATAGCCCTGAAAAGGGGCTATTGTGAGATATATATCATTTATATACCACGAGAAGGGTTTTGTCAACCGGCTGACTAAGCATTCCCCACTGGCTGGGTCAACCGACTGCATAACAAGCCACTTACTAGCAACAACCAACTATGTGGCCAACTGCTGCTCGCCAATGCACCCTCCACAGTGCTAGTCTGCAAGCCCTTCCGGAGCAGACGGTGAATGCGACCGAGTGGGAAATGCAATCCAACTGCAAGTTTGATACGGGCAGCCAACTCGTTACACGCTCGCTCAGATCTACACTAAATAGAGTAACTTTCTCTCAGTTTCGTATTTCCATGCTAAATGTAAAAAACTGAGTAACTTGAAACAAGGAAACGGAGTAAGTGCAACTCTGATTGTAAAAGCGCTATACTTATTAAATTATAGTAATAAACTTTCAAACACAAAATCGAAGTTCAGTCCCAGGTTTAGTCGATATATTGGATATTGATTCAGAAACTGTACCGAAGTTGAAAGGAAAGGAAAATGTCTTTTTATGTAAATAGAAATAAAGTATCGTTTCTTAAAAAGATTTAGCTGTCAAATCTCCACCGTATCACCAATACTACAAGAGTCCCGTTGGACGATAGACGTCAAGCTCTTCAAGTGCGGATACCTAGTTAATCAAAAATGAGTAACACTATAGTCACTCTAATTAGAGTAGTTCCACTTTTAACGAAACTGAGTCGTTTTCTACTCATTTTTGCGAAATTACAAACAAGCGTGACTGAGTAATGTTAGCTTTCAGATGACCTAGTTTATCAAAAATGAGTAAGCCTTGAGTTACTCTAATTAGGGTAGTTCCACTTTGTTTTGAGTAACTACAAACGTGTAAGACAGTAAAGTGTGCCAGACGACTTGACGGTGCGTAGACGAGCGCTAACACCAATGAGGTCTATACAGATGCCGAAGAGCAGGGTGTTTATCGGTATTAGTAACGAAAAATAGGTAAACAATCCATGATTTCGGGTGGTGACGTAAAACTCCAAAAACAAGGGAGTAATAACAAAACAAGTTAAGTTTTTAGTACACAAAAAGGTATTTTTCAGCCGAAACCTTTTAAAAACTATACTAATTACTGAAAATAAACATTCCATCTAGTGATTTGCTGCTGTTGTAAATTGTTCTTTTTGGAGATCTACGTCACGCATGTTTACAAAAAACAGCTGTGCATCATCTCACGAACACAATGACTTTGCACAATGACACAATGACTATTTTGCATTGCACTAATACAATTTAACCACTTCTTCACCACCTGTATAGACCTCATTGCGTTGACACAAATTCTTCGAGATAACCCAAAGACTGGCGCAAAATGCTAAGGTATCTCTCACTCATGCATGGGAGACGTATAGATCATTGCACGATGGTGTCATCAATGCAGTTTTGACAGTTCAGGGAGCTTGTTTACGTGGACTTTGAATATTTTCGGTGAAATCGGTTTGAGATTTTGTGCTCAGAATTGGTTGCGATTGAATTTAACTCGCCGGAAAATAGACACCAGTGCTTATTTTTACAGTATTTCCTGAATCTAATTGTACAGAATCCGGAAAAAGCCAACGAAAAATTTCGTTTGAGCGGATCAAATTCTAACACCTTGTAAACAAGCTCCCTGATCTGTCAACAATGTGAGGTTAATACATTCCGTGCAATGATCTATTCATGCATAGGAGACGCCCAGTGTTTGACCAGGCCCTACACTCAAAAAAATCGACACGTCACATCCACGTGAAACGCACGTTGTTTTCGTCCACTGCCAAAACCAGTAATAAACACGTGGAACTCACGTAAGAGCTACGTGATTTCCACGTAAATCCACATTCTACGTGAAAATCATATAATTATTACGTGATTTTTCACGTATAATTCACTGGTACGTAATGTTCACCTGATTTTACTGACGAAGATTTGGTTACGTGTTCAGGTGAAAGTTACGGGAAATTTCACATGGAAATAACGTGACGAATTTTTTGAGTGTACGTTGCGATTTTACTTTCTCTAGCTGAGAGAAGACGACAAACGAGTGAAACAAACGGACTACTATGGTTGGTGATAATTTATTACCACCAAGAGGCAGCGTGCCAGCTCGGTGGGTACTTTCAGCTTATTGCAATTACAAAACACTACTAGAACACCACGCTCATTTGCAGCAAACGACCCTAATTAGAGTAATTTAAGAGTTACTCATTTTTGATTAACTAGGTCACCTGTCAAAATTAGAGTAAACAATATTCAGTCACGCTTGTTTGTATTCTTTCAAAACTGAGTAGAGAACGACTGAGTTTTGTTAAAACTGAAACTACTCTAATTAGAGTAGATATAAAATTACTCATTTCTGATAAACTAGATCACTTATCGAAATTTGAGCACACGTTACTAAGTATCTTATTTTATTTTTCATTTTATTTTAATGAAATCGTTGATTGTTTCCAACAACTGTCCAGTTGAAACGGAAGTGTCAAAAAAACTTTAAATTTGTAATGCTATGGATAGATTGAATTTCATGGATTGAATTCCGTACTTTGACTTAAATTTTTTGTTGATTGCAACATACAGTCGTCCCATCTTGAATACTCTTGATCGACTGAACCTTGGACTCAACCACGTTTTTTGCATTTGAGAGCTTCATCATAATTACTCTATTTTTATGAGTACAACGCTTTTACAATCAGAGCAGCATTTATTAAGTTTCCTTATATCAAGTTACTCAGTTTTTGACACTCAGCATGAAAATACGAAATACGAAATTGAGTGAAAGTTACTCTATTTAGAGTAGATCTGAACGAGCGTGTAGGTTGTATAGCTTTCAAAAAAGTATACCCACTCCGGGAGTTTTACACTAGTTTTTTGGAATTTTGAACGTAAACTGTAACTAATGCAATTGATTTATCAATGAGAACAGTATTGAAACAGTATTTCATACTGTTGATATTTGATAAAGTGACAGATAGTTGAACATACACGGTAAGCTTCCTTTACCCATTAATGGGTACGATTTGTTATTATTGTTATTCCTCCTGTGGAATTTTTTACCCATTTTACCGTAAAACTGCGTCTACTCATTTAAATTTTTAAGTAAAATGTGTAAAAAATCCACAGGTGGAATAACAATAACAATAAATCGTACCCATTAATGGGTAATGGAAGCTTACCGTGTACACGCTAAATTTCTACTAGATTAATTCTGGCTATTTTTCATATATACTGCACAATAATATTAACTTCTATCTAGTATCCCACAAACATGGATAATGTTAGCGTAAAACATTACGCAGTGAACAGATAATAAGAATTGATTAGAATACTCCAAAAAATTGTAATAAATCGCGGTTATATGTGGTGGATAAACTTGTTCGACAAATACGTATATTAAAAATAAACACACGAGCTACTATAAAAATCTAATATTGACGTTAATTCAATTTTAAGGCTTTATTTTGGAAACGCTTCTTCTCAACCGAGATGCAACATTTTTCCTAGTGTCCATCATTGGATACAAAAAAAAATGCAACAAAACAAAATAGAACATCTTCACCAGTAGCGGCTAAACAAGAAGCGTTTGGTTCCGCTGCGTCACAAGTTGCTCGCCATTGTGTGCCAAAAGCCAACCTTTACCGTTGGTCCCAGATGTGTTTTATTATTGATTAATAACTTCGTTGAAAGCACCGTTCCAAATCTGTTCACACATTCTCTTATTAAACACAGTGTGGCTGTGCCTTCGTCATCGTCAGCGTTGCCGCCGTCCTTACAGGATGGTTGGCCAACTGGTTAGCACACTTTCGTACCTTTGCACACCACATCCGGTGTACAGAGCTTGAGGATATTTTTGTTTTTTTTTTTAAGTGGGTGATTGCTGTAGTAGGAAATCAATTATTTACAGATGTTTTATTATTGTGTTTGCGATTGTTTGATTTGTTATTTTTTCTTCTCCATTTGTTTCAGCATCGAGTCCTCCTACGACGATACCTCCTTCCACAACCGAGATCATCACGACAACCGTGTCTTCTACGAAAGCCTTTGAGCTATCGTTCGGTCCAACGACGGTCGTTTCGGTCCAGCAGTACGAGAAAGGTAACTATCTTGAGTGATTTGAACGTATCTGGAAGGCTTTGTGCATTCAGTAATTGATTTAATTTTTAACTGAGATGAAGTGGGAGGTATCAGTAGAATGCATTTTATTAAAATCATGTGAAACACACTATTCTGATATTCAAATGTTATTCCAACGGGCTTAGCTCTTCATTCCCTTGAGTTATTGAGACATAGAATTTCATAATAGAGGAACTGTTGGCTTCGGCATTGTGGACTTTTCTAAGTAACATATGAATCCTGGAAAGCTTGAGCTGTTTAGTGGAATACCTGTAACTAGAAATGAAAAGAAAAACTAGTATTTTCCCTTTAATTCCAACTACTTTTGCTTATATTGACAGATACGCGTATTTCGTCTACAATATACAGACTTCTTCAGTGTCTCGTATTAAGAGAATTGTAGACGAATTACGCGTATCTGTCAAGATAAGGAAAGGTAGTTGGAATTAAATGGAAAACACTATTTTTTCTTCTTATTTCTAGTTACAGAACAGATGTTTAAATTTTATTATTCTACATAGTTTGAAGGAAATCTCGTTATCTAATGCGCATAAAGGGTATGTTAGAATTGGCATAAATTAGGGGACATTTCACGCAAATTTAAGCCCAGTATTGCTGGAATTAGATCCCTTAAATGAAAGAGTTGTATATTGTCTGAAAGATTGCAAAAAAATACGTTGTTTACGCTTGCATTCAAACGAAAGGGAAATTTAACGCGCCTGTTAATTTTTTTCTGTGTTTATATTCTGCTATCTGATTTTTAAACCTTTGATTTTATATATTCTTCCATCAAAGTTACTCCCTGAAAATATTACTATAAAAACATGTTTAGTTTTAATTTAATTATTTATATATATAAATGGATGAACCATCCACCATTCAATCACGCTTCAAATGGGAGGATAGCCACATAAAAGAGGCTACTAAAGCCTTTTTCACGTAAAATTGTGGACACCAAACTAATAGTAGCAACAAAAATTTACACATAATTCAACAAAACCGATATCTTAACAGTCAATTAAGATGTTTTTTCTTCTCTCTGTTAAATTATCGAACTCTCTGAGGTACATCCACCATCAGTTTCCGTATGGTATACTCAGATACGTCCGCCATGACGATTCTCCATCTTCTCTTGAAGTCATAGGTACTACAGTGATTCAAATCCGAATTCGTACACCACCACCCCAATCATTTCTTTTTCGATATGAAGGAAAACGAGTAGATTTTATGAAACTTTATTTACATATATTTAAAGTACGAAATGTGAGTTTTAATACATATAATTCGTTTTTGAAAAAATAACTATCATTCCACTTAAAATGATTAAAGTTAGAAACATATGCCAAAATTCGGGCAAATTCAAATTCGTACAGTATTATTAATATTTACGCGACTTTGGAGATTGTAATCAATTTTAAGATTTAATACTTTGTATGGTAACTCTTGCTCGTTATAACAGCTTTTAACCGTTTTGGGATGCTGTCAACGAGTTTTTGTGTGTATTCGGGAGGAATGTTTGTCCATTCTTCCATCAAGCACTTCTTAAGATCATTTTTGTTCGAAATATGATGGTTTCTCACTTGCTTATCCAAATATTCCCATAGATTTTAAATGGGATTGATGTCAGGAGATTGGGGCGGAGTATCGATAACTTTTGAGCAATTGTAAAGTAACCACGTACGAACTTTAAGTGCTTTGTGTTTTGGGTCATTGTCGTGGTAAAACTTGTACCCTTGATCTAATCCCATTTTACAGGCACTTTGTTTCAAATTCTGCTTCAAAATTTTCAAGTAAACATTTTGATCCATAATACCATCGATAAAAACCAAATTGCCTACACCTTTAGCAGACATACACCCCATACCATCACCCCACCTCCACCATGTTTAACCGTTGCTTTTAGATTTTTCACATTCAGCTCATCATTCGGCTTCCGCCAAACGAACCTTCGACCATCTGAGCCAAATGTGTTGAATTTCGACTCATCTACGAATACAACATCTTCCCAATAAGATGTTGGGGTGTTCTCGTGCTGTTTAGCAAAGTCAAATCGAAGTTTTTTATTTTTCTGGCTGATGAACGGTTTCTTCCTAGGCACCCTTGCATTAAAGTTGTTCCTTCTTAGCACATTACGGACTGTTTCCGGGCAAACCTTCACTTTATTTTGCTGATTAAGTTCTTTCGTGATGTTTCGCAGAAGATTTCGGATTTTCTCTAATTTTTCTCATCACAAAGCGTTCATCTTGCGGTGTCAGTTTTTTCTGTTCACATTCCTTGGTGCATTGACGATCCTTTTCTCCTCTAAAAATCATTTTATGATGTACTGGACGGTTGATCTTGGTCTTTTTCACCAAGTTTGATATTTCTTGGAGGGATTTTCCGTCTTTGTGGGTGTGATGACGAGCTCTCGCTCTAGCTGAATAGCGGTATGTTTGCCTTTCCTCGCCATTGTGGCCGTAAACTACAAACATAACGAAAATCACTATGTAAATCAGCTCCGTTCCGTACTTACAGCATGTATTTACCTAACAAAGGTCAACCAACAATGAAAACCGCTGATAAATTGGAGCACTTTACCGAAAACCACGGCTGTACGAATACGGTTTTGTGTATATTTTCAGTGTTTACAAGATAAATCAACGCGCATCCGCACATTAAAGACAATTTGACAGTTATGAAATAGTACTGATGAATGGTAAAGACCACACTATTACATAGACGCATAACCTCGAAATAATAATATTGAAAACATGAATGAGAGAGAGTTGTTTAAATTCGCTACTAGTGTACGAATATGAAATTGAATCATTGTATTTGCTTTCTTCTTAGTTTCAAAGAGTCTCGGCTTAACTAGAGTCGAGTACTTCTCTATTGGGTGAAGTTGTGGACAATTTGGTTGATTGACTGTATTTGGCACGTATTTGATTACTTGTACCTTATACCACTCCAGGACGGATTTCGCATTGAGACAAGAGGCCAAACCAGTCCAAAACAGAACTGGAGAGTTGTGACTTCTGATGAACGGTAGAAGCCGCTTTTGCAGACATTATTTCTAGTACACATCGTACAAAACTTTAAGATTTTCAACCACAACTACATATGGCCTGCCAATTCAAATATTTCTTCGGGAATTTGGACACCTTCTTTGGTCGGAAATGCTCGGCAACGGCGTTCCTTTGCATTGCGGTATAAAAACCATGACTTTGAAACCATTTGCATAAATTTGGACTTTTTGCAATGAAATTTTGTTTGTCATCACGGTTGGGTAACTTTTTCACTTTGTACGCCTTCAGTCTTTGCCTCTGCTTGACTTTTTGTACGTATGATTTGGACTTCCCAATTTTCCGAGCCACATTTCGCACAGAAAGTCTGGGATTTTTCTCAATGATAACTACCTCATCTTGTCCATTTGTCGCGAGCATACTTTTTAATTTGTTCCACATCCATCCTTCCGATCCACGGTCAAACGATGGTCAAATAAATTGCAAACACGAAACACGATTCTTTTCGGTAGTTTTAGTTTTTGGCATGGCGATAAATTCGGGTTTTGCTGCCATTCGTACAAAATGCGTTTGCGCACTTCCACTTGATTCGACGCCATTTTACTGGATGTAACAAGAATGTAAACATGTTGTACCACGAAATAAAGAGGAAAGTTTCAGCTATCATATTATTGATGATCCGTGAAATACTTCAAATTGTTTACTGAAAGAAAAGTGTCGGAAATTTAACGTGGACAGGCTTTAATAGACAGAAAAAAAGGATGAATTTTCACAGCCTGCTTAAAACGTTCTATTGTAAGCCAAAACAACCATAAACAACGCAATTTCATACAAAAGCTTCCATAGAAAAGACCTGATTTAGACGACATCTAGCTTAAAATCATACGAAATATTCCATGAATTAATGCCAAATTTAGCTTTCCATTTATGAGTATAACGTAATCAAAATTACATGTTTCTTCCAAGTTGTGTAGCAACAACGACTTGAGAAGTTTGCTGTTTTCTAAAGATATTATAAAGACGTTCTCACTGTTGATGTTAAAACAGATCTGTAAATGCCGTCTCGAAATGCAATAGAAAAGATATTATAAAATCCGTGGTTGATATCACTTGGCCATGGAGACTGTTGACGAACAAGGTATCTACCCTGAATGTACGCAGCCATAATAGGCGAGCTGTCTGCATTAGGGAGCCAGGTCACTCCCAAAGTTTTAACTTCTGCACTCTGATCCCAATTGATCCCTTCTATAGTAGATAAAGCCAAATCCTGCAGTGGAATGTCTTCCAGAACTCTTGAGCAGTTAGACGCCCATTTTCTTAGTCGAAATCCTCCTCTTTGCAACATATTGTCGAGCTGGCACCGTAGTTCAATAGCGGATTCCTCATCGTCTGCTCCAGTGATCACATCGTCCATGTAGACGTCCTCATCGATGGACTTCGCCGCCAAAGGAAAGTTCTCTCGTTCATCCTTGGCTAACTGTTGCAGCGTCCGGGTAGCTAAAAACGGTGCCGATTTTGTACCATAGGTTACCGTAATGAGTTCGTACATTTCAATCGCTCTGTTTGGACCAAACCAAAGAATACACTGTAGAGGTGTATCTAGTTCGTTAATCCAAATTTGACGAAACATCTTTTCCACGTCTGAAACCACCATTATCTGCCGGAATCGGCTCCGAAGGATGATCGATCTTAGATCTTGTTGTACCACGGGCCCTGCCAATAGCGCATCGTTTAGCGCGATGCCTGTTGATGTCTTGCAAGACGCGTCAAAGACCACCCTAACTTTAGTTGTGGTGCTCGATTCCTTTAACACAGGATGATGCGGTAAGAATATTCTATGGGCTGCTCCCTTGCTCGTTTCTTCTACCTTATGCATATGGCCAAGCTCCAGATATTCAGCCATGAAATCATTATATTGACCTTGAAAGTGTGGATCCTTTGATAATCGTCGTTCTACGCTACGAAGACGTTTCTCTGCTATATCCTTTGAATCCCCAAGCTGTCGCATTATGTGGTCGTTTTTAGGTAGTGTAACGGTGTACCGACCATCGACTTCCCTTCGAACTGTACGCTCAAACTGCCCCTCACAACGTGTTTCCTCTGGCGAATAGTTATTCAAGGTATCGACTTCTTCACAAGACCAAAATCGCGACATAATTTCTGCTAAGTTGTCCGATACAGCAATACTACATGAGAATCTTGAACCTTCAACCGGCGCACAGACTTCACCTGACACAACCCAACCAAAAACCGTTTCGGTGAGTGAAGGTAAACCATCTCCGAGGGATAACTCATTCCCAGATTGGAAGAAACTGAAAAACGCTTGGATTCCCAGCACGATATCTACCCTTCTAGACCGGAAGAACTCTGAATCCGCTAGCTCGATTCCTGGTGGTAGATTCCATCCATTGGTTTTCACGGTTGTTGTAGGCAAACAGGCCGTTACATTTGGTAGGACGAGGAATTCCATTTGTCTTGAATAATCTGACATTCGAGACTTAATAGTAGCCTTGATCTTACGTGTGACTCTCGTATTTGTTTGACCTACTCCTTGGATCATGATATCTACCTTCTGACTGGATACCTTCATCAAACTACACAAGCCTTCCGAAACAAAATTGCATTCTGAACCAGAGTCTAGAAGAGCCCGAGCTGGATACCGTGATCCATGAATATCTTCAACCAGAATAATTGCCGTTGCTAAGATAATCTGAGAGGCCGTACCCCTAGCCATATTAGAGGACATTGTTCCAGATGTGCTTGGTTCTGAGTCTGACGAAACATTTGTTGTGTTTTCAGCGAAAGCTTCAACTTCGACTGAGCTGTGGTTTGAATTACGTTCCTCTGGTTTGAAGCACATAATGGTATGGTGCCTAGCCTTACATTTACGACAACTGTATTTCGACGAACATTCTCTGGCGATATGACCTCTCTTCAGACAGTTACGGCAAAGGAAATGGCCGCGCAGATAAGATTCCTTCTTAGAAATCGGCATCTTCAGAAAAACTGGACATACGTGTAAACCATGTGTTTCGGAGCAGGATAGACATTTTCCATTATTGGACTGAACTGCATTGTGACTGACTCGTTGGAAGGCTGGCTTCCTTTTCTCAAATGACGTAGTGTCATGTTTCACCTCAGATTTAGCTGACAAGGATTCCAATATTTGAATTCTACGTTGAAGGAAGTCGAGTAAATCCTTAACAGTGTCCCTTTCTTTAGCAGAAGCATATTCCTCCCAACCACGCCGGGTTGTAGAATCTAATCGAGAGCTCAGAAGTTCTACTAACAGCAAATCCATGTAATCAGCAGCTTCAACTACTTGATCGAGATTCTGGACTGCCCTATCAAAGCCTTCTACTAGTCGCTGTAAGTCACTGACCGATTCCTTTGCTAGAGAGGGGAGTTTTAGCAACGCCTGCACTTGCCTTTTCATCAAAAGTTTACTGTTGTTATAACGCTTTAGTAACGTATCCCACGCAATCTGATAATTTGCTGCTGTGATCTTTAGGGGATCAAGAATGGCCTTTGCTTCTCCGCTCAAACATCCCTTAAGATAATGGAACGTTTCAACAGGAGGTAGATCGATCTTGTGGTGAATCAGAGAAGTGTAGATATCCCTGAAACTCAACCACTCATCTACATTTCCATCGAAGCACTGCAGTTTTATTTGAGGGAGACGTACATGATCCACTATACCATGCAACGAAGCATCATCTCCTCGAAAAGTTTGATTCTGAAAGTTAACACCATTTATCATGCTAGCCTTAACCAACAAAAACGCCTTGACGTCGTAAAAGCTGGATTCGAAATCGGCTTGCTCCTTCAGAAATACTTCATTCTCCTCAAATTCATCATGAGCTAGAATATCACAGCAAGTTTCGTTTATAGCGTGCCATAATTTATCTAGACGCGCAATTCGAACATTGATCTGGCTAGCAGTAGTATCCTGCTGGAACTCGTTTACAAACCGTCGGATGTTACCGAATGTAGTTCGAAGACCCCTAAGTCTTGCCGAAAGCGTCTTCAGTGTCTTCGATGTCATCGTGGTGTCTCACAGTGCAGTGAAGTTCCGGAAAGCAGAGAGTACGTAGATGTAGTATAAGAAGTTAACCTGCTTCGGCTGAACATATACTGTTCACCTCACCTATGAGAGCCAGCAAAGCTACCTCCGAAGCACATCGGAACGAAACTGAAAATCTTCACGTATGCTTGTCTTACAGTGACGGTGGAATCCAAATCAATCCAGTGGGAACGGGTGGGAAAGGAGCGGATGTAGTATTCATTTATGCAAACTTCGGCTGTACATATACTGCAAAGCTCACCTGGCCAACTACAAGTCACACCAACAGCCAGAAGTTCAGCACACTCTCGCAACCGTTTTCAACAACAGAGTAGTAGTTTGTTTCGGAACAAGTTATCCAGCGCACCAGAGGAGAAACAACGATGTAATATCAAGAGGGAGCCTGCTACAGCAGGATATATACTTATAGTCTCACCTGGAGAGCTAAAGATGGCGCCAAGAATACCTCAAAGCTTCGTTCCTGAAGCCATTGAGTATAGGGATTGCTTCTGAATGAAATTTCAGCCAAATCTCGTCGAAAAATATAAAATTTATTGTTGTGGAGCATCAATACACGAGCCAGCTTCGGCTGGGCATATATCTAATATAAATTAACCTGGCAGACAGGATTATTTGGCGTAGCCCAGGCTCGAATGGTGTCGTAAAGCTCATGCAAATCCTTCCAGACTCGTTTGGGATAACGATAAACCAGCTCGCTCGCAAACCGTTGCTTGATATAGAACCGTAATAAACAAAACCAGATCGAAATAGCGGTGTTAGAATAATGAAAACTAAGCTTCGGCAGACATATACGTGTTCTAACTCACCTGACCGGTGGTAGCACAGCACTAAGGCCGTCTACGTAGCTCCCAATGTTCAGAAAATGGTGTAACTCAATGCTGGTTAGCCCAGGCTCGAAACTATAAGCTGTATGGCGGTTCTCCAAACCCTTTCATGAAGGTATAGTAACGCCGACGAGCAATGGACAATAGCCTGTCCTGAATTCAGTTGATCGTGATGGCCGGTTAGTTATTCACCATATCCAACGATGGCGATGATCCTTTCAGTTGAGGATAATGTGTTTCGTTGATGGCGCAAACTCTCTCAAGGCACAATAGATACACCATATAACAATAGTACTAGGATGGTACTAGTATTTTCAAATCCGCCTTAGTTTGTATCCCAACCAACAACTGTATGACGATCCGGTTCGAAGGACCAATTTATGTTGGGATATCCTCGAGTATGTCCACCTTCTCTCCTCCGGATTTCTCTGGTACAAAAAACACGACACTGACTACACACAATAACTACACTGTTCTTTATTTTTAAACACGATCTTCTATATTCTAACATTTATTACTAGAACAACTACAACTAATTACATTTCTGGGAGGTTCGCCCTCCGATAACCGCTAGTGAGCTATAGTAAACAACAACTGACTACACTTGATTTTCTTGTACTATATTGATGATTCCCTATCATGATCATCGGCTTCGTTGTCATCTTCGGCATCATCGTATTAAAGTTGTTGTGTTCATCGGTTTCATTGGGTTCATCAGCATCGGCGAAATCGTTCCACGAAATAAGCGACGAGTCCATAGCTGACAGCTCGCCTATTATGGCTGCGTACATTCAGGGTAGATACCTTGTTCGTCAACAGAGACTAGTTAGAAGATAGTTGATTAATGAGTATGAATTTATAACTCTGGGCAGCGCAATAATTTTTATTTTTGGATAAATATATTATTCCCACCCATCCCAGCAGTACAACCAACATGCATTGAGTACGATAATAGAGAAGAAGCGATTGGCTGGTCTTCACAAAAACCATTTCGTGCATTATACAAAAAGGTGCAATGATAGTATTTCACCAAATAAAAAGCAATATGAATGTTTCCTATAATATACGAGACATTTGATCTGTATACAAAATCCGTACTTACGAAATGAGTGAAAGCTTATTAACGAAAATAAATTTTCAGTGTACTGAATTCTAAAAATACAGTGAACAATTTCGTTTGACCTGTTCTAATCCTAACACCTTGTGAACAAGCTCCCTGTACTGTCAAAAAAAGTGAGGTTAACAGACTCCGTGCAATGATCTATAGTGCACAATTTAAAAGTAAAGTACAATTTAAGATAATCCTTAATAAAGTACCGATAATTGCACAAATGTGCACATATACAAATTATGCCTTAACACAGATTACTCAATTTTGGGTAATAGTATTGTAAATAAACGCTAAAATTACCTACACTCAGTAGCAAAAAAAAAGCCGAGCAAAATTTTCTTCCAAAAAACGCGTTGTTCAACCTTCTGTAACTTTGTCAATTAGCAATATATTTGGCTGAAATTTTGACAACGTTATAACTATGTCGATAAAGTTTATAAATTTGAAGTTATCTTAACATATGTGAAAAAAGTCATTTTGGATATACCAATTTCAACAATCCGTATTTCTGTGAAAAATTTACGTCACCACCACCAATTCGCCGGGAAAATCGAGTTGACCATCTTATTCAGCTGCTGCCGCTGCGTCATTGCCTGCAGCTGCGAAACCTGCGGACGCGACTTCCGCTTCCTGACATGTATGTTCATGTTCACCAGGTACTCTTTCTCTGTTTGGCTGGTTGAACCGACCTCCCGACCAAGCGCACGTAGCGATGTAGCCACTTTTCCCTCTGTCTTCCTCTTCAGCATCCTTTGGAGCTTCTTGCCGCTCAGGGTCGTCGGCCATCCGGAACCGGGCTTTCTTTCTATCCTCTGAGTGCTGTCTAATAGTGCCAAGATGTTGTAGATGCCGAAACGGGCGTATTCGGTGCCCACAAAATGCCGCACGATGTCTGTTTTCGACGTGGCGGGGGGTGCCATTCTTTGAACGCGCACACTTCTGAACGGAGTTGCTTCACTGTTTTTGCCATCACGGTTAGAGTTCGACTGATAGGCTTTGTCAAATTTTGTCTGCTGACTCATGGGTTACTATGATTGATGCTGCATGGGTACTTTGCGGGTGAAGGCAAGCCCATAAAAAATCGGCAATTTTTGTTCATTTTTTTTATTGCAAACGTTACTGTTCTTTCCACCAAAGTTCTTGCAGTGCTAAAACGTTGGAGTAGCGTGGTTGAAGCTTATCGTAGATTATGCTCTCCGTTCGTAGTTTTCATTTTGTCACTTAGGTCTTGCCGATTGTTCTGGTCCGTATTTACATCTGTAATATTTGTAACTTTTGATTTTGAAGAGCGGCTCTTTGAAGAGTCTCTACTCCCCCAACCCTGCCTCGTCGGAGGACCATCGTGCACAGGACTGGTTAGAATCCAACGATAGCACGTAGACAATGATCAGCCACTCCTGACATGGATAACATTCGCTCAGATAGACTGCATTCTTCGAAGAGAGTAGGCTCCCTTCCTTGTCAGCATATAACCAAGGTCCGACCGGGGTTCGTTACACAATCTTCCCTATGGTTACTTATACCGCAGTGAGCATCACGGTAAGGTAAGGATAGGAGTTACTAGACAAGAGGCTAGAGATTGCTCAGCTGTCATGAAGACAGTACTTCCCAAAAACAAAAGAGAATGAGCTAGTATTGAAGAAAATCTTGATGAAATTTTCCTAACAGATGGAAAAAGCTGTCGTACAAAAAGATGGAGTCAAGAGAAAGGTGCATGCGTTTTAATTAAGTGAACAATTCGAGTCAAATAGATAATACAAATAAATGTTATTATCATTTTCTACAGTGTTGGTGAACATATTTCTGTGTACCATTTTCCGGGTATAAACCCTGTATATCACCAATTTCATTCCTAAAATATTATTATACAAAGTAGTATCGTAATGCTCTCGTATCATCTCCACAGGAAACAAATACCAGTCCATACTTAACGACGTGAACCGGTCCGAGCAAAAGTCCAGCGACAGTTCCAAACCGAATCGAGATCGATCGCCTGCGAATGGTCCGAAAAATAGCGGTAAGCAATTCAATTTCACCAGCAACCATGCGCCTCACATGTCCCCTCCTTCTCACCATATCTCTACACAGGTTCCAACCATAGCAGTTGGCGTTGGCTGTCGCTGGCCCTGCCACTGGCATTTCAAGTGAGCCATCTCACGCGACAGTGACGGTGACTGCCGGAACCGATCGGTGCAGTTCGCTGGTTGTTGCGTTGCGAGTGAATCCACGAGCTACGGATAAAGTTAATGCATTGAATTTGTTTTAGGATTAGAATATATATGGGACGAGGGATTAGTTTTTTGATGTTATCGTTCTGTTTGGTACTCTGGCAGGGACGTTGAAACCACGACCGGAGCAGGATGGTTTTCCATGCTTGTTCATGATTTTACTTGGCAAGCCTAGTGTAAAGGTAGTTATGTTACAATTTGTACATTTACTCATAGTAAACAAACAAAATGCTATAGGAAAATTCTTGCGATCAAACAAAGTTCTCAGCACTGGAAGTTGAGGACGAAACGAGATTGTTGTAAAATTATTATCAAAATATGGCAGATCAAAGTATGTTGACGGAGATATGATACTTGATAGTGTTAATGCCTTACGTAGAATTAAGCCAATAAACAAGCAGAGTAAGCAAATATGTCAGGGGTGAATGAAGGTGAGTCGGATGTGAAATAAGGTAGAATAACCTATTAACTGAACTGGTGTTGTGAGCTATGAAACAAGTATTAAAACTATTCAACAAGGAAGATTTCTTCAGTCTTTTTCGCTTGCCGTCTATCACCGTCATTTGAAGGGGAAATGTTTTTAGATAACAGTCAATTAAATGTCGGCCACTAAACGGTTCAGTATCGCATGAGGGAGGAACGATATTGAAAATAAATCTAGAATGAACTTTTGTTTCAGTTATACATTTGTTTCTAACGGTGCACGGAGTTTATGTTGAATGCAGGAACGAGAAGAGTCAACTTGCGCTCGGAGGCATTCTCGTGCGAGAATTCAGCCTTTTTGGTGACGCCAGTCTTATCAGGAGAATAATTGGCAATCAAGGTGTCATGTTAGCTAGTTTTATTGTTGGCTAGTTTTTATCTTCCACTGTGTTTTCGACGATGCACTACTTCTTTTAGTTCGGTTTAGTATAATAAAAATCTAGGCTCAATCACAGCAGTGGAAGATTGTTTCTAGTAATTTTGCAGTATTCTCAAACAAAAAAAGATAATCAAAAACTAATTCAAACGAATGTGGGTGTTAAATCTAAGCTAAATTTTATTGTTGTATAATATCTCATGCATGAGAAATCAGGCAAGAGCCATAAAATGTACCATAACTACATATAACAACAACAAAGCGTACTGCTAAGCATTGCATAAACAAAACTTTCTAAGTAAAAGAGGTACTAAACCAATCAACTAAATACAAAATACTCTTAAGGATACTAACAAAGAATGGAGAACTATGCTGCGCTTTCTACTCTAACTGAAATTGAATCCTCACCAGAAAATAGTAATAAAAACAAAGAACGAAAAACTATCAAAAGTCAAGCGACAAAAATCAAACAAACATGCAGAGGAAGCAAAACCGGGATTCTGGTGAACTTTTGCAGTCGGGTAATAAAACACAATTTGTTAGCGATAAAATTGAGGACACATACCCGACACAGACAAAACCATACGCGCCAAACAACCCCAGACCTTGAGAAAGCTAGCTCACTCACTCCTTAGCACACACACACACACACACACACACACACACACATAAATATAAACTGAGATAAATACTTATCATAGTTAGAACAAAACAAAAACGAAAAAAAGTAAAATAAAAAGTTTGTTATCTATGATCAGACAGAAGGAGCATTGTAGCATAAGACACATCGACACACCACACATACAACTCATAGAACAGCATACAACTTGCAGTCGTTACAGGATGGTCACATTATGTGAAACAGAATAAGCAAGTGAACCGACGGACAGACAGTGCAGAAAAACACAAACCATGAACGACACATGAGTTAGGAGCAAATCGTTGTACATTAGACTTATTGAAAAGAACTGAAGTATATATAAATAAATATATTTTGCTTTAATATTACGTTGTTTCGATTTCATGACAGTAATATCACGTTTTCCCCACAAATAAAAAAAATAAAAACTCTGAATACGATCTTTTCTGATAGCTCCTTTTTTATTTATTTTTAAAGTTCCAATAATACAAGAGAGAGCCCATTGAGGAGAAGGAGGTGTTTTTTCAAGGCTGTTTTTGAATACATCTAAATTTTACATTTTGGTACTATGGTACGAATGGACAAATTTCGCCTCAAAAATCGATAGCTCGAAAACCATTAAGTTGAGACAGATGATGTTTTTTGGAGATTTAATTTTAAAAATAAGATCTATCTTTTGGTTTGGGTGGTGACTAGAGTGGTCTTTTTATGTTCTGTTTATGTTTATACAACTTTTTATTATTATGATTTAGGGGATTTTTTGCTTCTACAGAATGGTAGGTATTTAAATTAAATGAAACTTTGCTGACAAATTTTTAATTTCTATCTCATCTACGTTTCGTTTTATAACAGTTTTTCTGACTTTCCTTAGTGTGGGACTTAAAAAAACAGTTTTTTGCTGTAACTTTTTTATTTCAATTTGTCTTTGAAAACCTTTCAAAGATTACTTTCAAGGGTATAAAATGACGCACAGTTTTAAGATACAAAATAGTTGGTAGTTATTGTATTAGAAAAGTTGTAGGGGTGGAGGTGTAAAAAATATACGTTTTTGCAACACATCTTATTCCCTTATTTGCAAACATTTGCAAACACAGAGTACGTGAACTGAAAGTACAAACTTCCATCTACAAGATCTTTGTAAAATTGTTTGTCCTCTTTTGTCCCCTTTAAGAAAAAACTCGTTTTAAAATTGGTAGTTTTGCAGTTTTTTTGCATACTTTTCAATCTGCAGCATCAACAATTATCACCAAAGACCGTAACAGTGCGAGTTTTTTTTTATTAAAATTTGAAAATGTTTTTATGAAAAGCAATCATATTTAAATATGCTACCACAGACTAAAATACAAAACACTTGCAGTTTCTTCATCGATTACCCATTAAACGGTCAATTCAACTGTTTTTTAGTTGGTAATATCGCCACAGGTAGTGCGTATAGCTGATTTTCTTACGTTTGACGTTAACACACTACTTCCATCTGTTCAGCTTAGTCATCATTCACAGTGTGCTCAACAGATGGCACAGGTGTGTTAGAGACGGTGATGTGTAGTGTAAAATGTTTGATGTGTTATATCTGTTTGTCTGTGATATAAATGGTAATAAATCAACGAAGATGGATTAACACAAAAAAAACATAAAAAACTCGCGCTGTTACGGTCTTTGGTGACAATTGTTGATGCTGCTGATTGAAAAGTATGCAGAAAAAATGCAAAACTACCAATTATAAAACGAGTTTTTTCCTAAAGGGGACAAACAATTTTGCATAGATCTTGTAGATGGAAGTTTGTACTTTCAGTTCACGTACTCTGTATTTGCAAATGTTTGCAAATAAGGGAATAAGATGTCTTGCAAAAACGTATTTTTTACAGTTTCACGCCTACAACTTTTATAATACAATAACTAGCAACTATTTTGTATCTTTAAACTGTGCGTCATTTTATACCCTACAAGTCATCTTTGAAACGTTTCCAAAGACAAATTGAAATAAAAAAGTTACAGCAAAAAAACTGTTTTTTAAGTCCCACCCTAAGGAAAGTCAGAAAAACTGTTATAAAACGATGCGTAGATGAGATAGAAGTTAAATTTTGTCAGCAAAGCTTCATTTAATTAAAATACTTACAATGCTGTGGAAGCGAAAAATCCTCTAAATCATAATAGTAAAAAGTTGAAGCTTTTATTATGTACATAAAAGGACCACCCTAGTCACCACCCAAACCAAAAGATAGATCTTATTTTTAAAATTAAATCTCCTAGAGACATCATCTGTCTCAACTCAATGGTTATCAATTTTGCATTGTGATGTCAACCAACCGAATCATTACTCATCGCGTGATAACACAGTTTAATAGTAATGAATTATAAATTCCGGGATTCATAGGGCTGAGGAGTAAGGGCTGATCGTTGATCGATTAGAGGAGAGAGGTCTCTTACCATCGTAGAAACATTTCTTGCCTCCATAAACCTTCACTCGACAAATTTGGTTCCATTTGTTGGATTATTTCTTGAGTTATACAGAAATTTATTTCTTTTCATTTGTATATTAGCCATCCCTCTCAGATAAAGGAGAGGTGTCAAACGACCATATATAAAATTTATCTTCAGAAACCCCCACATGCTTGATTTGGTTCCATTTGCTTGATTAGTTCCCGAATTATACAGAAGTTTGTATTTTATTTGTATGGGAACCCTCTTTTAAAACGGGGGAGTAGTCTCGATCCATCATGAGAATCTTCTCCGGCGCAAAAAATCCCTGCATTCACATTTTCTTAACAGTAGGGATAATTTCATGTTTGGTTGAAATATGTGTTTCATTTGTATTCGCGCCCACCTCCCCCCCCCCCCCATCCACCTCCCTCTTCTAAAGAGGGAAGGAGTTTAAACCACCGTTTAAACATTTCTTGCCTTTAAAAATCTCTACATGCCAATTTTGGTTCCTTTTGCTTGATTAGTTCTCGTGTTATGCCAAAAAATTCTGTTTCATTTGTATGAGAGCCATTTTTTCTGAAAGGAGAGGGGTCTCAAACCATCATTGACATATTTCTTGAATCTAAAACCCCCTACATGCCAAATTTGGTTCCATTTGCTTAATTAGTTTTCGAATAATGCAGAATTTTGTGCTTCATTTGTATGAGCACACCGCCCCCCCTTCTGAAGGAGAGAGATTTCGAACTATTATAGGATCCTTTTCCTGACCCAAAAACCCCTGCATACGAATTTGCATAGTATTAGGGATAGTTCTCATGTTTGGATGAAAATTGTGTTTCATTTGTATGCCTCCCTTTTCGGAGTGATGAGGGGTCTCCAGCTACTATTGAAACATGTGTTGCCTTTCAAAACTCGCCCATGTCAAATTTGTTTCCATTTGCTTGATTTGTTCTCGAGTTATGCAGAAATTTGTTTTTGGGTGCCATGGGAGCCCCCCTTTCTAGGGGCCGGAGGGGTCTTTAACTATCATAAAAACCTTCCCCGGCCCCAAAAACTCTTCCATGCAAAATTCCAAGCCAATCGGTTCAGTAGTTTTCGATTCTATAAGGTTCAGACAGACAGACAGACAGACAGACAGACAGACAGACAGACAGACAGACAGACAGACAGACAGACAGACAGACAGACAGACAGGACAGACAGACAGACAGACAGACAGACAGACAGACAGACAGACAGACAGACAGACAGACAGACAGACAGACAGACAGACAGACAGACAGACAGACAGACAGACAGACAGACAGACAGACAGACAGACAGACAGACAGACAGACAGACAGACAGACAGACAGACAGACAGACAGACAGACAGACAGACAGACAGACAGACAGACAGACAGACAGACAGACAGACAGACAGACAGACAGACAGACAGACAGACAGACAGACAGACAGACAGACAGACAGACAGACAGACAGACAGACAGACAGACAGACAGACAGACAGACAGACAGACAGACAGACAGACAGACAGACAGACAGACAGACAGACAGACAGACAGACAGACAGACAGACAGACAGACAGACAGACAGACAGACAGACAGACAGACAGACAGACAGACAGACAGACAGACAGACAGACAGACAGACAGACAGACAGACAGACAGACAGACAGACAGACAGACAGACAGACAGACAGACAGACAGACAGACAGACAGACAGACAGACAGACAGACAGACAGACAGACAGACAGACAGACAGACAGACAGACAGACAGACAGACAGACAGACAGACAGACAGACAGACAGACAGACAGACAGACAGACAGACAGACAGACAGACAGACAGACAGACAGACAGACAGACAGACAGACAGACAGACAGACAGACAGACAGACAGACAGACAGACAGACAGACAGACAGACAGACAGACAGACAGACAGACAGACAGACAGACAGACAGACAGACAGACAGACAGACAGACAGACAGACAGACAGACAGACAGACAGACAGACAGACAGACAGACAGACAGACAGACAGACAGACAGACTTGCTATACATATTTGCGCCTTTGTTTTGATTTGATATGTTATTTTGACAGAATATTTGAGAGTGTGTTTGCGTGAGTTCATATTTAGGGGCGCATTATTAAGCTTGGGACCGATGTGCTAGTACTGATTGAGCCAACAAAAAACATCGTTTTTGTTCGGGACCTACTGGTCTTAGAGTTAGTCTATGGTTTAGCTGTAGCTTGACAATCAAATGAGCGATCGCCATGATTGCTTACGTTTCTGAAACGTCAGTCCAGTACAATTTCAATCATGAACCACTTTGCACCCCAACAACGTGCTGAAACTGTAAAAATTCATCTTCGAAAAAACTCCTCTGTTGCGCTGACTAAACGTGCGTTCAGACGCGAAGTAACGTCTTGTGGCCAGAATGATATTGGGGATATTGGGGTGAATTCTGACCCATGGCGCCACTTCAATTTACAGGTTTTTTAATTTGCTCTTTTCTTTTTTTCACACTTTTAATATTTCACGAAATTCTTCATTTTTGCTTTACAATATACTGCCGGTGGGAGCATAACTGTCCCATATGACATTTGGAAATTTTTGATATTTTTATGGAATTACAACACTTTGATATGTACTTTCAAATATAATGCAAACAGGCGTTGTTAATTCTAGAAAAGTCGTAAAAACCGTGAGTGATTTTTTATTAATCTGAAATATGGACGCATAATTGTCCCACTAGGAGCAATTTTTGTTCTAGTGGGACAAATATGCCTCCAATTTTCAAGTGGGACAAATCGACTATGCATTTTTCCGAAATTGATCATTTGTAAGATGGAACGGTAATGCGTCCACTGGCAGTATAGTTCTTAAAATCGCACAGAAACACAAAACACATAATAAATAAATAAATCTGGTTCCGGTAACATTGTCCCCTGGGAATCTGCTTCAAAAGGAAGGAATTTTTAGTTTGCGTATATTAACAAAAATAAATATCAAACATTCCAGACTCATTGTTGAGAATAAGCGTCTTCAGCAAAGTTTCTCACTGCGTAACAAATTATCTGTTGATGTTATCATATTAGTTCCAAATCGTGCTCCAGTCTATCTTTGCCAAATGAAGCTCCACAGAGTTGTCGTCTACGGCAAAGTTGTTTGGAATATAAAATGAAGTCATTTGACATTATCAAATTTGTTCCAGATTTTGCCATAGAGATGGCGCTCTATCTTCGTCAAATGAAGCTTTAGAGAGTTGCTTGTAAAGTTGATAGAAATGTAACCGCATAATCGCAAACCATTTCGGAACTATTTCCCTTTTTGTTCGGTTCGGTACACGAAAGTTCAACATAGAAAGTAGTTCGGGGGCATCAGCTTCACCATCCAACAGTTTAGCAATAAACATAGACTGCTGTATTTTACGTGGTTCCAGCGTGTCCAAACCTAGTAGTCGGCATCTATCAGGATACGGTGACAAGTTGTCCGGATCACGCCACGGCAAGTTTTTCAGAGCAAGACGAATAAACCGCGTCTGAACTTGTTCGATTTTGAGGCACCACGTGACCTGGTTAGGCTGCCATACCACCGACGCGGTTTTCCAAAATCGGACGGACAAGAGCACAGTATGCAGTGCAGTGCATGACTTCCAGCAGTATGGATTAGAAAAACCCTTCGCCACCTTGGAAGTGAAGCCCAACTGTCGAGTTACTTTTGAAATGATCACAGAGTTGTGTAGCTCTAAAGTCATTTTTGAATCCAATTGAACACCCAGATCAGTCACACTGGTAACTCTACTGAGAGTATTGCCATAAATGTAGTAGTCAAACAAAATTGCATTCTCCATACGGTGAGAAATATACGCTCAGAAAATGAACTCAACGATTTTTGCAAAACTAAGTAATATTCTTGCGTGCCCTCCATGATGTACAACTTTAAATAATATTCGTAGACCACTTTTAAACCAGTTCCAAAATTAAAGCAGCATCATTGAAAAACAAGATAAACAGTAGCGTTCCAAGATTGCTACCTTGTGAAACTCCAGGCTTGTTGGAAAACGGTCGTGATACACAACCTATCTAATGCTGATTGTTTTTCGTTATGCTAAAAAAATTCCGATAAGTTCCAAATTGCGCCGCAAAGACGACGCTGCAGTCTGTATTTTCCAAATGAAGCTCTACAGAGTTGCCATTTTCAGCAAACTTGTTGAGAATGTAAAATGAAGACATTTGATATATCACATTAGGTACAGATCGTACCGCATAGATGGAACTGCAGCCTATCTTTGCCAAAACGCCATCTCTGCGGCAGGATCTGGAACTAATGTGATAATCTCAAGATGAAAAATGACACACTGAGAAACTTTACCCAAGACGACAACTCTCTAGCGCCTCATTTGGCAAAGATTAACTGTAGCGTCATCTTTGCGGCGCAATTTGAAACTTATCTGAAAATTTCTAGTGACTGCATCTCCGTGGATTGGGAACTAATATCATTATGTCAAAATACCACAAATGACATACAGAGAAACTTTGTCGAAGACAGCAACTCTCTACAAATCTGTTCCTACATCGAAATCATAACCTCCTTCCCTTTGTAGCAGATTCCCGATGGTCAATATTACTGATGGTATGTAAACAGCAATACATTTTTGAGATCATAACCTTTTAAATTGAGTATAAAGATTGTGTCTAGATTGAAATTTCATAATTGTAGGAAGGGTTGAAATCCGGGTCAATAGGGTCAATACCCTAATGTCCCTTATGTGTCAGTTTTTTAATACCCGAGAAAGCGTAAGCGTCGATTTGCACGTCTTTGCTTACAAAATGTAGACAACTCAACAATTATTGCCAATTGAGATGCCGTGTCGCATCCAATATGTTCACAACAGGCAAGACAGCCGGTCAACCTGATTTTTGGATACATTAATTGTTATGTTATATATTCTCCGTGCGAGGAGTAACGATTATGATGTAGAAGGAGATGTTCGCTCATCACCATGAGGCACCAAGAGTGAACAACAATGTTTTTGGCTAGAATTAAAGATATGAAGAGAAAGTTTTGATAGTTCCGCTAGTGTGCGGCAGGCTTGGAAACATAGCAGATGTTTAGGAAAATTGAGCGAAAAGGGCATGTATACAGTGGTACTCGAACCAACGACATTTTTGCCTAACATCCCACTGCGGGGTAGGTTAAAGCACTGACTAAATCCGCCACTTCAACAGGCAAAAATGTCCGGTTGGAAGACGCTCATGTACCACTGTGGCTTGTATAGTTATTCCAGCGATCTATTGTGTGCACTCTGTTTACTGATGCGCACATGGGAGAGGAACTCTCTCCTTTTTTGGGTTTGTTTTGATTCGCACCGACTGACTTTAGTGATCAATTGTAACAATTGTAAACAATGACTTAAAACGTAAATTTCATGAAAATGCAACGTTGCTAACATCTATATCCAGTACTGCCGGGGAGCTAATAACTCCCTCTATCTTGCGGTTGTTTGTACCTCGGGTCATGATCTGCCAAAACTGCCAGCAAATGGGACATACGACCTCCCATTGCGGCAATAAGGCACGCTGCTCCAACTGCGGCGAGAAACATGAGGATAGCACCTGCGCAGACAGTGCACTAAAATGTGCTTTCTGCAAGAGATGTCCTCGTCATGCTCTCTCGTCGTGCCCGGCTTACAAACAACGCGGGGAAAATTGAAACGTTATCTGAAACATCGTTCAAGGCAGTCTTTCGCAGAAATGCTAAAGAAAGCCGAACCATCACCCAATGCCAATACAAACCCTTTTGCTCCTCTGTCAGATGACGAGTCTGACTTTGATTTGGCTCAAGAGGGAACATCAGTCAACTTTTCGGAAGGTGCTTCACGGAAGCGAAGACGCGTCCGTCCACGGAAAGCTGCTGAGAAGAAGCCTGAGATCAGCCTACCTATTTTACAAAAAGATGGACAAAAGGAAAATCCAATTCCTCCTGTATTCCGTAGTATTAACTACACCAAGGACTTTCCATCTCTTCCTGGACATCGAAAACTCCTGATGCCCTGATTTCGAGAACAAAAGACCCTTACTCGACTAGGCTGTTCTCATTTGATAACATTGTCGAAAGTATCTTTAAGTACCTACAAATTCCCGATCCTCTTAAAAGCATTGTTCTTGCAATGCTTCCCACTGGGAAAACGCTTTTGAAGCATTTAAAATTAAATTGGCCTTGCCTTGCAGCAATCATTTCCTTCCTATGGTTAATTTTCTAAATGAAGTCGTGGATTTGATCACTGTTCTGCAGTGGAATTGTCGAAGTCTGATTCCTAAATAGGAATCATTCAAATTTTTAGCTCACGATACCGGTTGTGATGCATTCGCTCTTTGTGAAACATGGCTCTCTTCCGAAATCGATCTTCCTTTTCATGATTTCAATATTATTCGTCTTGATCGTGAGGATTCACGTGGAGGAGGAGTACTTTTGGGGATTAAAAAGTGCTACTTTCTATAGAGTGAATTTTCCTCCAATTCCAGTTATTGAAGTTGTCGCATGTCAGGCTGTCATTAAAAATTAAAGCCTTTGTATTGCTCCTGTATATATTCCTTCTAGAGCCTAAATAAACCAGATTTCAGATATCTGTTCGGTTCTTCCTGCTCCGCGGTTGATCATGGGAGATTTTAACTCTCACGGTACAGGCTGGGGAGAACTGTATGATGACAACCGGTCTTCCAAAATATATGACCTCTGTGACAACTTCAATATGACAGTTCTTAACCATGGAGAAGTCACACGTTTGGCTGGTCCATCCTCACTTGGCAGTAGATTAGACCTCACACTTTGTTCGAATTTATCATCGGTAGATTGCACATGGAATGTGATTAAGGATCCTCACAGTAGTGATCACTTGCCCATAAAAATTTCGATAGCCACAGGGTTCAATACGTCAGAATCCATCAGCATATGATCCATATGATCTTACCAGTTACATCAGAACAGCAGTAGATGAAGCCGTGACGACGGTAGAAGGGCTTCCACCGCTGTAGAAATTCAACTTCCTCTCCAACTTGATCTTAGGTAACGCGCTTCAAGCTCAAACTCGACCAGTTACAGAAACGTTATTTCGCAGGAAACCCCCTTCTCCATGGTGGGATCAGCAATGCACCGAGGTTTACCGTAAAAAGTCCTACGCGTTTTCCGTAGACGTGGAACACCTGAGCACTTCGAAGTATACACGGCTTTCGAACGCGAACTTAAGAGCCTCATCAAGGCCAAGAAATGCGGATACTGACGGAGATTTCCTGGACAGGCAATTGCGCGAGACGTCGATGAGTACTCTTTGGAACACGGCGCGAACCGAACTACGAACAACGAAAGCACAACCGAACTACGAACAACCAATGGATCGTCAAGTTCGCGCTAAAAGTTTGTCCAGATTCGGTGCCGGCACGGATGATTCCTCGCGAAACCACGAATTCGATAGATTACCCAAGTAGCACACTACGATCATAATTAGTTGTTGTAACTTGATTATGACTTAGCAAGTCATATTTATGTTATCTCAACTGAATAGCAACAAGTGTGCTACTAGGGTAGAATAGCCAACCTTTTTCAATGGTTGACTTCTCTCTCGCACTCCTTTCGGGTTGCAATACGGCTCCAGGGGCTGATGGGATCGAGTTCAACTTGCTTAAGAACCTCCCAGACGTTGTTCAACTTGTTTAATCAGTTTCTGGAACTCAACATTGTACCGGATGATTGTAGACGGGTGAGAGTCATTGCCATTCAAAAACCTGGTAAACCCGCGTCCGACCACAACTCCTATCGACAGCCCCCCTCCCTCCCCCTCCTATCGACTTTTATCGACCCATGCTGTCAGAGAAACATATGAACTTCTCTCATGGAACCTCCACAGCTTCTTGATTTAGCTACATGATCCCCCAGGGATCATGTTTAAGCCCCTTTTTGTATAATTTTTATGTCAAAGACATTGACGGTTCCTTAAGTGGCAACTGTACGTTGGGACAACTGCAGATGACGGCGAAGTGCCTGTCATGGGACTCAATGGGGTAGATCTGCAAGGACACTTACCTTAGAAAATTTGTCCACGTGGGCTCTTTAGCTAGGTATCGAATTCTCTACGGAAAAAACTGAGTTGGAAGTTAGGAAGCATAACCCAGCCCAACCGAAGCTTCAAATTTGGGGTACACCGATAACTCATTCTATGTCAATCAAATATCTTGGCGACTGGTTCGATTCAAAGTGCACCTGGAGATCCCACTTTGAGTATCTTCGATTTCGGAAGTTCGGTTCATTTTTATTTATCCATGAAACAGGAGCTTCGTGAAATCTCAGAGTATCATCGCCCTATGATTGCTCCGGTACATAGCATAGCATTTTTCAATGACGGGTCTTTGATAGAGGTCTCCGCTGGCTTCAGTGTATACAATGAAAATTTTAGCGTCGCTCATAAATTTCAAACACTTTTTTGTGTTTTTGTCACAGTATTGGCGGCAATTTGTTTCTCCTAAGAAACTGATGCCTCACTTACACCGGACCAATATTTCATTTTCACGGATAGTCTTAATTCTATAGAGGCTATTCGCTCCTTGAGACCGGTAAGGCACACCTCTGATTTTGTTGTGAAAATATGAGGTCTTCTAAGAGCTTTATCTTCACGTTCTTCTATTATCATCTTTGTTTGGGTCCCTTCTCACAGTTCGATTCCAGGCAATGAGAAAGCGGACTCGCTTGCAAAGGTGGGCGCTATAGAAGGCGATATTTATGACCAACAAATCGCCTTTAACGAATTTTTCTATATTTTTCGTCAGATATCACTCGTTAGCTGGCAGTATAAATGGAGTAAAGGAGATTTGGGGTGATGGCTATATTCTTTCATTCCCAAGGTGTCAAAAAAATGTTGGTTCTGGGGATTGGATGTGGGTCGAGACTTAATTCGTGTGATGTCTCGCCTCATGTCCAATCATTATTCTTTAAACGCTCATTTGTTCCGTGTTGGGCTGGGAGACAGCAATCTCTGTGAATGTGGACAAGGTTACCAGGACGCAGATCACGTTATTTGGTTTTGTGCTGAGCATCGTGGAGTCAGATCTGAGCTTTATGATTCCCTTCGGGCTCGGGTAGACAACCCAATGTACTGTTTCGAGACATGTTGTCACGTGATCTGGAGTTTATGACATTAATTTATGTGTTTTTAACTAACATTAATAACAGATTGTAGTGTGATTAACTTACTTGTTTAGGTTAAATTTTCCAGAAATGTGTGCGTTAGTGTGTAAGTGTGTTTGTGTGAGTGAGTGTGGTTGTGTGTGTGTGTGTGTTTGAGTGATTTTTTTTTCAATTGTTATTTCTATTAACCTCGAGACGGCCGCGAGTAATCGGTTCTACATCCTTTTCCTCAGTTCTAAGATAACTAATGTAAATATAACGCAAAACTTATGGCTCTGCTAATGTTGAGTTCGATTACGAGCCTGTGCAGATCGATGAATTCTTTAAAAAAATCCCGCTAGAACAAGAAGGCGTGGAGCGCAGCGGGCTAAATGGGCAGACTAACGATTTGGCGTGTTTGAGACGCACACGAGCATTAGGAGATGTAAAGGGCGAACACGAAATTATTGCGAAACATTCAACAGGGCATAACTTTTTTACCATTGGGTAAAAATCAACCAAATTTTGCACACTTTCTCATTGATGTGTATTGTTTACATGCTGTCAAACTCGAAGTCGTGTTTTTCGATTCAACGAAAATGGAGGTGAACCAACGCGAGTCGAGAGAACAAATTCTTTCCAAACACCTGGAATTTCCTGACCTGTCGCACCGGCAGTTGGGAAAAATGTTGAACATTCACCATTCAACCGTCTCCACAGTGTTGAAGCGGTTCCAGGAGCGGTTGACGTTGGACCACGGCAAAGGAGCTGGAAGAAAACCGGGACCGGAGAACAAAAAGACGGAGGGAAAGGTGAAGCGGATGATTAAAGCAAATCCCAACGTCTCAAGCCGTGATCGGCATGTCGCAGGGCTACGTCCAGAATGCAAAGAAGAGAGCTGGACTACATACATACAAGGTACAAAACTTCCCAAACCGCGATGAGCGGCAACAATCGACGGCTAAAACTCGGGCGCGGAAGCTCTACGAGAAGATGCTGACAAAATATGGCTGCTGTGTGATGGACGACGAAACGTATATAAAAGCCGATTTTAAGCAAATTCCGGGGTTGGAGTTTTTCACCGGCAAGAGCAAGTTCTATGTGGACGACAAATTTAAGAAGAAGAAAATGTCGAAGTTCGCCTCCAAATATCTCATTTGGCAGGCCATCTGCTCTTGCGGACTGAGAAGGGGGCGTTTCGTGACAAAGGCACAGTAAATGCCGAGATCTACAAATCTGAGTGCCTCGAGAAGCGCCTTTTGCCGTTCTTGCAGCAGCACGACGAAGCTCCGCTATTTTGGCCAGATTTGGCATCATGTCACTATTCTAAAAGTGTCCTGGAGTGGTATGAGGCCAATTCTGTCCATTTTGTTCCAAAGGACATGAATCCGCCAAACTGTCCGGAGCTGCGCCCGGTGGAGCAGTACTGGGCAATGATGAAGCGGGAACTTCGGAAGAGCAAGAAGACAGTCAAAGACGAGAAGGACATGTTAAGAAAATGGAAAAAAAACTGAGAAACTGGTACCGGATGACACTGTAAAGACTTTGATGGAGGGCATCAAGCGAAAATGCGTTCAATTTTACACTCACGGCTCCATCGATTAACTTTTCTTTTGATTTTTGAAGTAAATATATGTATAAAACTACCCTACAATTTTGATTTGATTCTAAACATTATAAGAAAATTGGCATGACATTTTCGGTGTCGCAATAATTTCGTGTTTGCCCTTTAGCAGCAAATAAGGGGTTTTGGCTTAAATTTCTGCTGTCAAAGTGGTCTAAATCTAAGGTCAGTGGATTGAGACGACGTAAGAATGGTTTAGCTGTCAGTGGATCGTTTCACCTTCACGTCGACGTGCATATTGTTTACCTTGAAATTGATTTTTGAAAATCGACATCTCGGCGCCTTGACATCAGGAGGTGTCAAATCTTTGTTTAGACAAGTAGTTAGAAAACCCGAACTGTTCACAGAAAACAATCGTGAATTCTGTTGAAGTGATGCAACAAACGGTGTCAAATGTCATCAGCTAGTTTCTTCAAACTAAAACAATTCAGAGAAAGCCAACCAAGCAGTCGAAAAAGGGAACACGCAACAAACAAGATGAGAAACTAGTGGTCAAGTATAAGAAGAGGAAGCACATTATGTCAGTCAGAGATGTTGCCAAAAACTGGATGAACCTAAGTCAACTGTGTAGGGCATTAAATTGATATGTGGACTGAGGTCATTCAAAGCCCACAAAACCTCGTCGAGATGATAAAAGGGTTGGAAAAATCGAAAATTCGGACCCAAAAGCTATATGATTCGTTGTTAATCAAACATCACAGGACGTTCAACCATACGTGAAGGCCGACTTTACACACACGACATAAATCCCTAGTAATTAAATTTAAAAGTACGAGGGACCGCATAAGCCATGAGTCTAAGTTTTGATGTGCGAATGGGAGAGGAAATCTCTCCTTTTTGGGTTTGTTTTGATTCGCAACGTCTCAGATCACTCATTTTTTTTCTTTCAATCTCTTACGTAGAGACTAACTCGGAGATCAATACCGTGAAGCGAGTATAAGGTTAAAGAACAGGAAATAGAAAAATTTGCGAAAAAAAATATTTTGTTCGGCAAGCCATCTGTACGGGCGATAAAATCAGCCAACCATTCATCTCAACCGGGAATATTAACTGTGAAGTCTACATCAAAGTCTGCCTTCAAAAAAGCCTATTGCCACGTCTAAAGCAGCATCCCTAGTAGCACACTTGTTGCCATTCAATTGAGATAACATAAATATGACTTGCTAAGTCACAATCAAGTTACTACAACTAATTATAACCGTAGTGGGATTCTAAAAAAAAAATTTTGCCATATTTGACATCTTGCCACTACACAACAGTGACGAAGAAATGATCCGAGGAAAATAATGTCATTGTGGTACCTTGTGACATTAATCCTCCAAACTGTCCAGAACTCTGAGCGATCGAAGAATTTTGGGCAATAAATGCCAGGAAAGTCAAAATGGGTTCAAAACTTTTAGCAGAAGTGGAGAAAAATTTACAAAACCAGAGGAGCGAAGCTTGTCTAAGCTTTGATGCCAGGAGTCAAATCAATCGTCCGAAAGTTTGGGCATCAGCGTGAAATTTAAATCTATTTTTTTCAAAAGATTAGATGAAGTTTGCAGAAGCAGATAATTTCTCATCTCCATGCGAAACGCTAGGAGTGGACAGTAATTTTATTGCTAGAACAAATAGACGTGAAGAGAAATTGAAATGTATTGATAGTTCCGTAAAGGGCAACGGCCTGCTTTGAAATTGAAAGATACAAGTTTGAAATCGAGCGGCGATTAGAGACTAGAGGTACATACATACTTGTGGTAAATAAATTTTGAGAACAAGATTTGCTTGGTTTTTTGTTAAATCTATAGCGTTCGTGTGATGATTCAACATATATTTCCGAACACGCTCTATTTAATTTAAGATCACTTTAGATTTGTTTCATCTTGTTAAAATAAAATGAATGAATACATTTATATTGATTTGTGTATATTTGGCCCCTTCTTTTTCCTGTTGTAAACGTTTTTTCATCTCTTAAGATCATCTGGAATCCAACAAAAGAGCGTTAGTGTTTTTATTTTTTTGGCAACCTTAACTACACCAAAATGGCATAAGATAATATAACATACTGGCAACGTACCCTTTTCCACTATTGATTGACGACTTGTTTCACTTTTTTTTCTCTCTCCGAAAAGCTTTGATGACGCTTCCTTGAATGCAGCAATTGGTACATCTCAATCAGAGTTATCTATATATATATATCATATATATATATATATATATATATATATATATATATATATATATATATATATATATATATATATATATATATATATATATATATATATAAATATATATATATATATATATATATATATATATATATATATATATATATATATATATATATTTATATATATATATATATATATATATATATATATATATATATATATATATATATATATATATATAAATGAATGTTTGTTTGTTAGTGAAGCTAAACCTCGAGAACGGCTGAACCAATCTTGACGGTGTCTCCGGATGATTTTTTCCTCTTTGTCCAACAAAGGTTCAGAGAAAAAGAAAAGTTGGGAAATTTTCCAGGCAAAGTCGGTAAATTGGAAAATGAAAACAAGCATTTTTCCATACTAAAATATCAAATTTTGTTTGCATAAATCAAATGTTGTTTGTAAAAATGCAGAAAAATCACAAATAAATTATTTTTAACATAATAAATTCAAATTTCTTCCCTTTCAAACTGAGAAAACTTCAAGAAAAACCCAATTTCCAATAATCAGTTAATAGAACATCTTCAATTCAGATGCCAGTGCTAAATTGTCACATTGAAAATTCACAAAACGTTGTTGTTCTGGAAAGTTTTTTTTATGAAATCTTACAGTACCGCAATCAACTCATGTCGGTTCGGCAAGACATCATACAAAAATCAACAATTTTTCATGCGTTGGAACTTCAAAGAAAAATGACTTCAGTATTTTAACATAATACACCAATTAAAGTGGCCAATTGATCACAGATTAATATGAAATGACTGCCGATTGTCATACTTTTAAAAGCCACAATTGAAAACATCCAAGTTCTTCAGAATGAAAATTGACTGTCTCTTTCAGATTGACTAAAACAATAAAAGACATGTATGCATTTTATAAAAAAAAATAAAAGCGATGTTAATATAGAATACCGATATATTGTGTGAATCGATTTTAAAGATATTGCAAGCAATAAATTAATATGAGATGGAACGAAGTCCGTTGGGTCAGCTAGTTGGTTATAAAGATTAGAAATTGGTCAATAACGCAAAGCATCATGATGAGTTTTATACAGTTCGTAATAAAGCAGAACGTTACCATCTATTAAGATTTTAGACGTCTAACCGCACTCTCGATCACGCTACATCTTAAGTACAGAAGTACGCTACAGAACAAAGTATAAACTTTCACGTTTTAAACTCAAACTTAAGCACCATAAATTAAATCTAAGGCAGAAAAAACAATCCTAACATATATTTAAACAAAATAGATAGAAACTTATGTTTTCTCCGCGTAAAATTATGATAAACCGTTGAATGGGTTTTTTTTTGTTGAAACTGTCATATTCCTCCAAGACCATTCATCAAAACGCTAGTCCATGAGGCATAATTTCGCAATACACGTGCACTCATTTAATAACATCGTTGCAAAGGTCGGCAACTTAATTCACGGCATTTGCCATCCTATTGCATTTAACGAACTGAATCCAGCTGAATTGTGCTGCCTGAGTGTCGTCGCAAGCAACGAGTAATTCAATAAACAAGCGAACTGGATTATGAATGGAATAACGATGAATAGGACCACGGGACAAGTGTCTGCAGCGCAATTGCTGCGTTAATGTGCCCGAGAAAATCGTATCTGGATACTTACCTACTCGCTTGCTTCCCTGGTTTATAAAAGTTTTCAAGGGGCTCCGTTGAATATTGACTTTCTGTCCAATTAACGAAGCTATTGCCGTACCGTTCGTCATTCTGGGCAGCAGAACTGAACTCTAAGGATGATCCAAAAACGAAACAATAGACGTACTCATTGAGCATAAGTTCAGTCAAACTGGAAAGCTATATTTTCATAGTCTTCAACAGGTTAAGAATAAGCATCTTAAATTCATTCTGGGCATTAGATATTTCTTCGGTCATTCGAATCCCAAAAAAATACTAAACTTTTGAGAGTAACTTGACCTTAACCTCATTAATGAAGAAATCTAGAAATATTCTCTCGGTCTGCTGGTTCACTTTGATTTGACTTTCTTAATATTCAAGCAGGATTTCCAGGAACAAAATCTATCACGTTATACTCAATTTTCATTTTCATTCATTCGCAGTTTATCTTTCAATGGCCGTGTTCTACTCGTTACTCAGTGCAAAGGTGTTTATTCGCATACAAAACGGTTTTGGTATTTATGAAACAAATGCTCATTATTTCATGCGTTTCCAGTATAAATTAAAATTTGATAGTTGTTATTTCAGTCGAAATTTGCTTTTGCCGCGCACTGCTGTACGTGGATACAATGGAACGATGCAACCAGCGACGGTCGTTAGGCCCATTTCGATGAACACGGTTGGAAGAACTGTTCTACTCAGTATGAGTTTATTTGCGGTAGGGGTGCTCAATTGTATTTTTGCCGTCAGGGGATTTTTTTTACTATCGTACAGATTGGGCCGAAGGGCCTCAGATTGTTACGAATCTTTGTCCACGCGTAGGGTTCATGGATATATGAAAAAAAAACACAATATTAAAAAAATTCACGGTTGGCAGTTTTCCTGGAATACGCGAACTGAAGTTCTCCTATTTTGAAAAAAAGAAATATTATCTTTAACTAGAAATGAGAAGAAAAAATTGTATTTTCAATTACCTTTATTGCTGATCTTGACAGATACGCGAACTTCGTCTACCATGTGCAGACTTCTTCAATGTCATGTACTAATAACTCGAAATATTATCTTGTAAATAATTCGTAACCTTATATTTGTGAAATTTTGGCGATGGGTTGTTTTTTGTTTTGTTTTTGAGGAATGCTCGAAATACTATGGGCCTGTCACTCGTTTCCATACAAAATTAATAATAAATCCGAAAAGTGTCGCCTTCCAATTTGCTAATAGGTCCCTAAAAAATCATTCCAGGTAAGCATGTGGTTTGTTGATTATTTTCAATGAAGCTGTTAAGAAGAAAGTTTATTAAAGTTTAGGTACAAAACAAATTCCTATATCAGGCGTTGTGTACAAACGAATCATCACTTCACTTCGAATATCAGCAAGTGGTTGATCTGTTCGTAAAACGATTTCGAAGAATAGGCTTCATCAACCTTCAAGAGTGCAAAGCATTGCTAAACCGACAAGTTTTCCAAAGACACTACATCACCATCATGGAGAAGGTTCAATACTACGAAGCTCAACGCGTTAGAGTTATTTAGGTAAGCTATGTTTTAGACGCATAGATTGGGTAGCAAATAAAATTAAATTTTATTTACAAATAGTAGGAGAACATTTCCGTTACAGTTTCTGCAGAAGCGAAACAAATGAGGAACAGACTTCACCTTCAACTTTGACGGTTTTGTCGAATCCGTACATTATTTCATATGTAAGAAATTTGAGCTCTTGCACAGTTTTAAGGAAAAATTGTCGAAGGAAATTTATCACGATTAGATACTTCTATAGTAGCAGCAATTATCGCTTGTCTAAAGTAACTAACATATTTTCACAAATTTTTAAAACGAAGAGGAGCATGGATTCCCTATGAAAAGTCGGGGAATTTCGATAAACTGCTATTAAATTTGAAATCAGCATGTTCGAAAGCCGACACAACTGAGAAAAACGTTGAAGTTCTTAAACTATTTGCTGCTATTATTTTGATGTCCGAATTCAATGAGGACATTCAATGAGGAATTCAATGAGGACAGGCTTAATTGCAAAGCAACTGATCATATGTAAAAATAAAATCTTACTTTAATGAGGCTACTCAACATATGGTTACGAAAAAGGACGATTTGGGAATTCAACCTTTGTTAAAAACTGGGCGACCGTCACATAGTTTAGATCTTCAAGAAAAGGTTAAACGTTTTTATGTCATTCTCTCTGCCATTTTCTGGGTTGAAAGATAGTATTTTTATAAAATAACCAAATGGAACTTGTCAAAACTATTAAATGCGCCATCTGCTTGCACCTTTGGAAACATTATGTAAACACTATTAAGAATTATGCAAAAATGAATATGAATCTGTTCTAACTGCCTCATGAAACGTCAACTAAGGCCCAAACAATATGTTTATACTAATGGTTCATCAGCAATGAATGACAAACATTGACGTGTATCATTGTTAATATTAGATTCTTGTTTGATGCTTTGACTAAAACTAATTGCTCTTTTAATTTACATGCGGATACAAGTCCCAACACTTTTTTGATAAATAAAATGTTAGCAGGATGGCGCTTTTTTTAACGTCTCAAGGGAGAGGTCTATTGGATGGTATAGGTAGCATTATAAAACAAATGGCCAAGGATGCAGGTCTTTGAAAGACAGCAGCAATAAATAGCACAAAACAAATTTAAACTGACCGACATCAGGAGATTTAAAAGAACAGTTTGAAAAAGACTGGTAATCTATGCATGCAAACGCTGAAAAAATATTACTGGAAACGTTAAAAAATCTTGTTTCGATTCCAGAGACACAAAAATATCATGCGCTTATTCCAAAAGATGAACAAAGCATTTATGTAAATTAATTCTCTGATGTTTCAAAAAATCTATAATATATTGTATACTTTCCTCTCAATAAAACAATGAAACGGAAAATTTCTAACAGTGTGAATCCAACACAAAGTTTGCGACACAAGAAATTATTGTTAAACTAGTAAATACCTAAATACAAATTAAAACAAAATAAAGTGTTATTTCGTTGATATTAAAAATAAATAAGTAATAATTATAAAAATAACAACAAATACGTTGACGTCGTAGGAAGAAAATGATTCCTCATCAATATTTCCTTCTTAAACAACATCAACATAGATTGTTACTCCGAGTAAGGGAGAATACCAAAATTACAATCATAATGTCAACAAATATGTGTTCATTTATTTTGACCACAGACTCCTCCAAGCGGTGTACAAGTAGAAGTATAATCGCTATAAGTGAAACACTGTTATTTATTTATTTATTTATTTAACACATAAAATTCCACTCCCATTTGATGTCGCAATGAATACCACTTAATTTAACTGGTAACGATTAGCGGTGCGGAAAAGATTTTGAAGTCTTTGGTGAAACGCGTCAATGGAAATATTGAAGTCAAAGAAGCCAAGTTAAACCGCTGACAAAAAGAACGAATATGCTCATGCAGAGCGTAATTTCTGCTCCGCAGAAAATCACACTGTCGAAGTGGTCGCTCGTTTAGTTAAGTTGTGTCAGCAAAGCCGGGCTGTCGATGTCTCCTGATAGTAGTTTCGCTAAGAATGCTGCTTGTCCAATGATCGTCTCACCTCCAGTGGTTCGATCAGTAGAAGACGGCACCGCTCCTCGTATGGTGGCAGGTTTCTTGGATCACGCCAACCAAAAAATCGAAGAGCATACCTCACAAATTTTGTTTGAACTGTTTCAATTCGGGCAATCCAAACGGCATGGAAAGGACTCCAAACGACCGCATTTGTTTCTAATAATGACCGTACAAGGGCGCAATAGAGTATGAAATTCGTCAGCAATTTTGAACATAAAGCCCGGTTGACGCTTGGCTCTGGAAACAATGTCGTTATGCTGCATTCAGAACGTGAGTCCGGTATCAAGGATAACACCGAGATCCATCAGGTGCTGTACTCGAGTAAGGCAACGTCCCGATAACACATAGTCAAATGTGACCGGCTGATGTTTGCGGTTATACGAAATAACGTTACTTTTTTCAACGCTGAGGCTTAGCAAGTTTCTTGTACACCAATCCCCAAAGATACCCATCATGTACTGCAGATTCAAGCAATCCAAGGTAAAAGCAATGAAACATCATTCAAGAAAATTGAGAAGAACATCGGACCGAGGTTACTACCTTGCGGGACTCCCGACTTATTCGAGAATGATTCCGATTCAATAGAGCTGATCTTGACACTCTGTCAACAAACAACATCCCCCGCTATGAGGCGATTCTATATCGACTTCTTAATTCCTTATAAGTCACTCGCGACAAAGTGGAATTCTATAATTTAATCATTTATGTCCGCGAGTCACAATTCTAACAGCACTAACAAACACAACTTAGCTGATATTAACTCTTCCTCAGGGTGCGGGGGCAAAGCACAAAAACAAACACAAAAAACGGGCAAAAACGACCGACCATCACACGTTTTTGAAAGGAATCGATTATATTCACTAAATCTTACACAAAATACGTGGAGATTTTTCGATTTCACTGTTCGTTTAGGTTGAATTACGAATATATTTTTGATGTAATTTTTCGCGAAGAGGACGCAGTAGAAACAAAACACGTCAGTTTCCAAGCACGGCTTGCTACGATTTCTCCTACATGTCATTTTAGTAGTGTGTACTCTAAAATGGCTTAAATTTTTAGTGTAGGGTATGTGTCCCTTGACTCAGCCTAATATGCAACAATCGATTACAATTTTTACTATAACTTATAAGGTATTTGAGCTGGAAGCTTCATTTAAATAGCTTTAAACTCACAAAGACATGTTTAATAAGCCACCTGGTAGTATGTATCTCGAAAAGTTACCCAACTCATTTTATGAAGTCAGAAACTTGCGACGAATATGGATGTAATGTCGGTCTATGGGTACCAAATTGGGTCTAATCATGGATGTAAGTTCGTCCCATTCGATAGATTTGATACTAAATGTTGCCTACGTACGATTTTTTTCTGATTTTCAGATTCGAAGCGTTGCCAGCTGTATTCGGTCTACCCAACAAATAATTTCACAATTCAAACTATACTTAAACTACTAACAAACCCTTCAGTGACTTTTACATAAAATTTAGCGGCCATTCGGAAATCAAAACATTATAATTCACTCTACACAGATTTTGTTCCCTTAGTTTGTGTTTAGATGAGCCACAGTTGAAAACATTCAACTTTAAATTCAGATATTTTCATTGTAAATGTTACCAATGACTACATTTTTACCACGCTTTCCATACAAAATGCTATATTTGGGAACCTACTAAAAAATATGTTCCTAACATTGGGTCTATGGTTTTCATATTAAATCCTTGTTATTTTGCCATATGACCTGTTAGTTTATAACGTGTGAATATTGTCTGTTCAACTTGGCTGCAATATTCGGTTTATAGTTTCAATATCGGCAAATTAAGATCATTCGGAGATTGTGTAGAACATATGTTCAGCTTAACCAGTAAATTCATGGTGGCTAAAAAGTTGAGGAAACCTGAAATTACTCGGAAGTTACATACTATACATTGATTAAATATGTCTAAATTACTTTGAAATAAATCGGTCAACCTGATAGCAACATGATTTTGTCGATTATCACCGAAATAATTACATATATGGTACATAGGCCGAATCAAGGACCTAGGCTAACATTACACCCCGTTACCCTATTTTGCAGCGACATGTTTATTCACATGTCAATAACAGTTGTGCAATCGTTTGCTTTCGGTATAGTAGGTCGTTTCAAAGATGAGTCACTGCCCTTCGGTTTAGAAAGGGGTATGGGCGCGTTCTGTCGATTCGGTCGCGGAAAATTTCATGTGTGAATCAGCTGCTCCATCAACGTTAAAAAGTGCCTGAACCAAATGGACAGCTTGTAATTATCACTTGAAGATGCGATGGGCCCTGATATTCCAAAATGTAGCACATTGTAAAATGTTTCTTATCATCTATAACCAAACATGATGGAATTGAGTTAACGAGTACTCATCAAGAATGATCTCTCATATGCATCCGTCGAACCATTCTGAACGGCCGTTGTGAGAATATTACCATGAAAATCTCACATGCACATAGCGCGTTACCAATCACTAAAGCCATTTTTTTATTCTCTTCCCTATCCTATGACCTCGAGAAATACCAAACATCCCAAAGGCAACACTTCAAAAGAAACGGGTAGACCTACGGAAACACGGACCCACTGAAACACCGAGACAACACCGAGAGTAATTAGCAAAGAACGGTATAAGCCCTAATCAATTTTATTTTCAGCCAAATTGTCTATCACAAGGTAAGCAACCAAATGACCACTTGAAAATATACTAAATATTCATATATAACGGGGAAAGGGAGGGACCACCAGGGCACCCAAGTGCTGTGGGTGTGGACTTGCTTTTGGAAGAAGATTCTCTTCCCTATAATTGCGGGTTTTGCGTAAGTGTATCTGCTTACGGGTCCACCCAAACGTTTTTGGCCGTTCATATCGAATCATCTTCAAATATAACAGTTTGATCACCATATGCATCTATTTTATCTACATATGTATCTTTATCATCTACATATATTTCAATATCATGCACATATATATGTACATCATATCGTGATATGGTTACCAATTGTATCATACAAGTTTCCCTCCAAATTTCCCACAAGCTTGGCATAGCACTCTACTGCATACCTAGTGGCTGTCCAGCCAGCCACTCGCCAGCGACAGCCACTAACTCATCATTCTCTTTGATTGCTCACCCACGAACCTTCCTGCAGGGTACTTGCAACCACCAGATGCTCCGTGGCTGCCGAGCAAATGAAGCAAATTTTAAGGTGCCCCCCTTTTTTATCGTGCACAGCTGGATATGAGACGATTCTCACTTAAGTATTGTGCATTTAGTAAATTTACTATGCAAAATCGGCATTATAGGACACCACTTTATATTTGCGTTAATTTCAATAGTTTAATGTTAAAAATCAATTGTTTCAATAATTAAAATCGAAGCGTAGAAAATGTCCCGATCGATTAATGGAAATCAATCGTGAAATGACTTAGTTATTAACGTTCAAAACCCAACCATGTTTCGTGCCACTTCAAATTTTCATACTCGCAACGTGTTACCCTGTATTGAAAGCAAAAACGAGTCCTACGTCAAAGACCCTGCAACAGCAAGTTCGGGCCAAAACAAGAGTGCGGAAATTGTATAACCAGATTCTGGAGAACACAGACTATATTCACTTTTTCTACGTAACAACATAACATAGTATTACAACAAAACACGGAGGAAACAACAAAATGTCCCGATAACGGGAAAGATACAAGCTGCTGTGAGAAAATTTTGTGACTCGCACATATGTTGCCACGACCTTGTTTTCACGTAGAAGCGACAAAAAAAGCTTTGTCATTATTGTCACACATTACCGATAGCAACATTGCTTTATCAGGAACATAAAAAAAAGCCACAATCAGTTGTTGCTGTCTAACAAATTACTGATCTGAGTAATTATAAAACTATAAAACCAGAAGAAAAATTCTTGTATAACATCACACACTGAACAAAAGCTAACTTTATCTTTGGCAAACTTGTTGCAAATTGGCTATTCTATTAGGAAAAAAATACATACGTTTATTGCCTGATTTTCAACCCAGAATATCCTGAACATGAAGAAGTTCGGAACCTAGCATCTACAGTTGACCTAAGGCTTTCACGGTAGATGCAAAGCTACGATATCTTTTCAGCCATGTTCATTAAGTTTTCTGAAAGATCAACAGATATTGTGATATAATCTGGGATGTTCTAGGTCGTCCAAACTGTCCTGGAGTTCAGAAATTAGGATCTACAGTTGTAATTGTAGCTTTTTCAGCTGTACAAAGTTACAACATGTGTTCGACCATGTTCATGGAATCATTTGGAAGGTCAACAAACAATTTCAGATGATCTTTGATATTCAAGGTCATCCAAAGTATTCTTGAGTTAGAATCTACAGTTGGAACGGTAGCTTTTATAGCTATACAAATTAGCTATATGTATTCAATAAAGTTCATCGAATCTTTTAAAGGGTAAAATGGCACTATGAGATAATCTGGGATGTTCTAGGTCAATCAAACTGGCCTGGAGTAGCTATAGTAACGGTAGTTTGCATTAGCTATATACGTTCAACCATGTTCATTGAATCTTCTGGAAGGTTAACAGACATTCTTAAATAATCTGGGTTGTTCTTGGTCATCTAAACAGTCCAGGAGCTCAGAACTTGGGATCTTCAGTTTTAAATATAGTTATACGTTTTAGACAAATTTACGATATGTATTCAATCAAGTTCAATGGATCTTCTAGAAGGTCAACCGAAATTATGATGAATTCTGGGATGTTCTGGGTCAAACCAGACTATTCATTAGTTCATAACTTAGGATCTCTAATTTAAACTGTAACTTTTCAGATATACAAATGTACGATATATATTCAACTATGTTCATTGGATCTTATGAAAGAGCAACGAACATTATAATATAATCGAGGAGGTTCTAAATCATCCAACCTGTCTTGGGGTACTAAACTAAGGATCTATAATTGAAACTGTAGCTTTTTCGGTTAAACAAAATTATGATATGTTTTTTCTACCATACTACATACAGGAATGTACATTGTAACTTTGTGCTACCGAAAAAACTATTACAACTGTAGACCCTAAATTCTGAACTTGAACACATTTTGGACAACCTAGAACCTCCCAGGTCATATCATTATTTATTGCATTGATTCAATCATCATGGTTGAATGAATGTCGTAGTTTTTTGGAGCGGAAAAAAAACAATTACAACGACAGTTAAAACTATAGTTTTATATATCATTCGACTCAGCTCGATGGGATCATGACATGCCTATGTTTTTGTACACTTAGCAAAATAAAAGCCGAGCAAAATTTTGCTTTCAAAAAACGCCATGTTCAACCTTCTGCAACCTTGTCAATAATCAATATTTTTGGCTGAAAATTTGACAACACTATAACCAATGTTCTCTTTATTATAAAACTGTATAAAGATTGTACTCGGAAAAAATGTGACACTTTGTTTTGGGTGTAACTTTTAATCACGTGGGTAAAAATTAATGAAATTCTGGGTAGTTTTGAATATTATGTTTATATGTGCAAAATTTTATCGCGATCTGTCAATCTGAGTTTTCAAGATGCATTCGAAACAAGAAGAGCTGCACCAGCAGATCTTTGGCGCGGTGAACGGTGTCAAGCAAAACACGGTGGCCAAATTGCATGCGCGGAAGCTGTACCGTAAGTGGCTGGTCAAGCCAGGCTGTCTCGTCATGGACGACGAGACATATATCATGGTGGACACCAAACAAATCCCCGGCCTCGAGTTTTTTGTCGGTATGTCCCGCATGGAGGTTCCGGAAAAGTTAAAGAAGAGAAAGATGGACAAATTCGCGAAGAAGTACCTGTTGTGGTAGGCGATCTGCGAGTGCGGACGGATCTCACTTCGTGCCATTATGCCAAGCCTGTAATGGATTGGTACGAAGCGAAGGGTGTTAATGTGGTCCCGAAGAAGGTGAAGCCCCCAAATACACCAGAACTTCGTCCGATCGAAAAATTTTGGGCGATAATGAAGAAGAAGTTGAAGAAAAGCGAAAAAACATTCAAAACCGATGAAGCTTTGAAGAAAAACTGGGAGAAATTGTGTAAGGAAGATGGACAAAGCCTCGCCAAGATATCATTAGGAGTGTTAAGAGAAATGTACGAGCATTCAGCTTGGGGGAAGAAATTCAATAAATAAATTATGCCAAAACATAGCTAATATATAGTTATTTAATCCCTTGAGAAGTATTCGATTTAAAATGAATTTTTGGTGATCATTTTTGTGTGTCTCATTTTTTCCGAGTCCAGTCTTCATTACTGAATGGATTTTTTATTTCTGTTTGCAAATTAAACAAAGGATGTGTCTCATTGAATTTATTTTCTCGTCACTTTTATCTCGTCTCATACTTATGTGCTTAAGATGCTTGCATGTGTTGATCTCCGGGGATAGCAATTTTCATGTTATTTTGGTAGGGTGTACTCTAAAATGGCTTAAATTTTTTTCATGTGTTTTGCGGTGACATGTTTGTTTACTTGTAAATAACAGTTGTGCAATCGATTGCTTTCGGTATAGTGGATCGTTTCAAAGATTAGTCAAATTGATCTGATCACGCGAAAGAAAGTTCTTCATATTTGGTTCTCAGAAAAGTGTGTCACGTACAACCAAATTGCAAAACGGGTGAAAGTGAACCACACCAGTGTCAAAAATGCAATCAAAAAGTTCGATAAGACCCTTTCCGTGAGAGATTTGCCCAGATCCGGTAAGAAACCGGGTCCCAGCCAACCTGACGAGGACAATGAAGATTCACAAGCGCCTGCTCCTATACAGTCTTAGATAACTTTTGTCCCTTAAAGCTTTTAAAATAACTGTACTCACTTTACTGATTTTTTAATAAACTGTAACACTTTACTCCTTTTCTAATTAACTCTGTGAACATTCCTTAGAATGCCTTTTAAAATAGTATTCGAAACTTAAGACGATTTTTTTTTATAGATTCACCTCATGTCTTCAAACATTCTCTCTAAAAACCCTTTTTTCTATTCTTATCTACAGAACAAGTATCTCTATAGGGGCGACCCCGGCGTAGTGGTTAACATCCATACCTCTCACGCCAAATTCCCCAGTTCAAATCTCACCCCCGAACAAGTTAGGAAAATACCCAAAGGTATTTGAGTGACTACGACAGGACATGAACCAGCCCAGGGCTGAAAATCTCGATAATAAAGGAATAAAATAAAAAAAATAAAAATTTCTAAAAAACTAGCTTCAGCAACACTAGGAAAGCCAATTGAGCATCCCCACTACCGGAATTAAACGAATTTCCTCATAGCAGTGTGCGTTGGAATACAACCATCTCGGTAGAGGTCAGTTTTGGAAGAGCACCATCAACATCCATCCATCCCCCACCACCAGTAATAGCAGCATCAAGAGCAGCATCGAGTGTGTTATTGAATTTAGGGAAAGAACTTCCACCGATTTATGTGCGTTTCATGTTCGTTCTACATGTATGCACGTGTCAGAATGGATGCGTGCAAAAATAGGAAGTAATTGCATCGTGCCTACCGAATCGTAAAATAATGAACGTTTATTTTACATCGATTAAACTCCATTTCCATTATCAAAAGATAACAAAACGCATCCGCAGACGCCTTCGTCATCGTTCACGTCCGATATTGCTTCGTGGTTGGTCGTGGGGTTGAGAAGAACAATTTAGAACACCTAGTGCACAAATTCTCATGGTTCTATCCACTATTCGGATTGCTCTTTTGAGCTGCCGAATTTGTTCATTTCGAGTAGAGCCGGTCAGCTCGGATGAATGTTGGAGATTTCCAAACAATAACTACATGACGAACAATGAAAGCCGATTCTGTCGGTAGGTTCGAATTAAATATCCATTGTCAGTGCAATTAACGAGTTAAATACAGTCAATAGATCGACTACAAAACTATTGGGGATGTTGCTAGTTTATCAGTAGTCATAGCCAGCAGGATGGTTTTTTATTTATTTCATTTTGATTTGATTTTGAAACAAAAGTTGAGTATGCATTAATGTTTGTAAGTTTATTTGCTAAAATTGAGCGGATCCTCAACAGCCTATCCTAATTGAAAAATTTCTGTGAACTGTTAATTATGAAAAAAATGACTCTGTTGGTACACAAAACTCTGATTTCAGGTCGAAACATAACCCACAAATTTTAATGAGGTACTTGTGTAAAATTTTGCGAATTGGATGAAACATAAAGCATCAGACCGGTTGAGTGGTAGCAGCATCCTTCGACGTCGCAATATTCCCAATGATTCTTACCTTACATTTTTGTATAGAGGTTTTCTGCTGGACACTTGAGTATATCTCATAGCGCAGTTCGGTATTCATCTGGAGTCGTCATTGATCAACCGCAACCTGCGATGGAATGGAAACGCACTCGAAAGCACAAAAGTTGTTTGGACTCTCTCTCTTTACTACGGTATACACTTCTACTGCTGCATCCTGGTCTAGAGTGGAATGTTCTTTTGTGACTCTGTGATTTCAGTGCGAGTAACGTAAGCCGTTTGTGCAGGAGGAAATTGGAAGTCACTTCGCTATAATTGGGCTTTCTCAAGTGCGTCTACAACTTTCTATCGGACGGGAAGCATATTCACTTGTAGTGCGACTCTTAAAGTATGCCATTTTATACTCCTGTTTTTATTCAACTGTGTGTATTTAAAAAAACAAATCCAACTAAACAAATAAACCTAGCATACAAAGTATCTGATTCAAACATTTGTAGGCAGCAAAGCATCAGTGAAAATTGTAGACTGTATCATTATCAATTGCATGCACGCCTTTTCAATACGGCACAGTAAATCGACTCATTTGGCTGGCACTAATTGCTCTTTAATGTGCCTGTTGAAATGTAAAACGGATCGTTTCCGCCTGGCGAAGAGGGTACTGGACCACCAAAACAATGGCATATCGATGGGCAATGTTCGTATGGCAGTGATACGGTTATTGGAAAATGTGTTCATATGGTTCACGAGAAGATTTGGTCTTGTCCGATTGGTGTTTGTTTTAAAAAGTTTTTGTTTTCGGTTTTAACTATCATTTGCATTGTGAAACGCTTGAATAATTCAAGACAATGCTGGTAAGAAAATTGGAATAATAATTTAGGCCTGAATATTGATTGAAGTTTTATGAGGGCTCCTCAGTGAACGTTCATATTTACTATGGATACTCCACTGATGCAAATTTTAAAGTTTCTGCTCCCCTATGCTTTCAAACTTTAACCGTACGAAAAGTGCGGTTAAAATTTAAAAAAAATCATAACAATATTTTAGGACGCTCATTCCCAAAAACAATGGAATCTGAAACCATTTGGGATCTGAGTATTAAGAGTGAAGAAGTCCTTGAAAATTTATATAATGTTATAAAAATTATCGCAATTTGGATATTTCTGAAAAGAATTCAGGTGAGGAAGCTTAAAATGCTAACTTACCTATTTATTCAGGTCAAACGTCCGACCGCACCTGCCTCATGATATTTCTCCATAAATCGTGGTTGAGGGCTGCTTGTCTCAAATTCCACGAAAGTCACACACTTCAAAGGTCTTGCTCCACTTGGTTTAACCACCTAGCTAGCTGTGCTCTTCGACATCTTGTCCCGGTCGTATTCGAGGCAAACACCGTTTTTGCGGGTTTTTTTTTTTAAATAATTTATTTGCACAGGATTAATCGAATTAACTTTACAGAGCCATGTTTTCATATATATATACATCAGTTATCTTAAAACTAACGTTAAGGCGATAGAACCGATTACTCGCTGCCTTCTCGAGGTTGATAGGAAAAACAATTTAACGGACGGGTAGATAGGCGGGAATTTAAAGTATTGTTTACATACCACATTTGTTCTAAATTCTAAATTGTCTAATAATAACTTATATAACTTCCGGTTTTCTGTTGAGAGAAAACACACACACACACACACACACGACCTTACCTTACCAATCTAAGGCCGGCGTTGCCTCTGCTGTACACAAAAGTTGTCTCCATTCTATTCGGTCCATGGCTGTCTGCGGAGGGTCCGCAGGTCGCCTTCTAATTGATCGATTCACCTTGCTCGTTGCGCGCCTCTTCTTCTTGTACCTTTGGTTTGTTTTCGAGAACCATTTGCTGTCGTCCGACATTCTTACAAAATGCCCAGCCCATCGTAGTCGACCGATTTTTGTGATGTGTACGATGGGAGGTGATGTGTACGAACAAGGCCGCTGGCGTAGACCAACTGCCAAGTGAGCTTCTAAAATACGCGCGCTCCACGTTCCGAGCCGACATTTCGCGGTCGTCTCTGAGGTTAACAGGGAAGGAACGATTGGGCGGGAAGGTGAAGTATGGGCGGGAATCTACAGTATTGTTCTACATACCACATTTGTCTTAAATTAATAACTTACTACAACTTCCGGTAACTTCTGCTGACGTCCGGAAATCTTGCTGGAGAGCACACACAACACACACACACACACGACACGGCACGTACCTAATCAAGCAGCTCGGCCAGTTTAAGGCCGGCGCGTTCTCTGCGGTACAATAAAAGTTGTCTCCATTTCATTCGGTCCATGGCTGCCTGCGTGAGGGTCCGCAGCGTCGCCTTCTAATTGATCGATTCACCCTTGCTCGTTGCGCGCCTCTTCTTCTTGTACCTTTGGTTTGTTTTCGAGAACCATTTGCACAGGGCTGTCGTCCGACATTCTTACGAAATGCCCAGCCCATCGTAGTCGACCGATTTTTGTGATGTGTACGATGGGAGGTTCTTCCAGCAACTGGTGCAATTCGTGGTTCATTCGTCTCCTCCACGTTCCGTCTTCCATCAGCACTCCACCGTAGATGGCACGCAGCACCTACCATTCAAAGACTCCAAGGGCGCATTGGTCCTCCTCTAGCAATGTCCATGTTTCGTGGCCGTAGAGAACTACCGGTCTAATTAATGTCTTGTAGATGGTCAACTTTGTGGTTCGGCGAACTTTGTTCGATCTTAGCGTCCATCGGAGTCCAAAGTAGGCACGATTTCCAGCCATAATGCGCCTTTTTATTTCTCTGCTGGTGTCGTTATCGGCGGTCACCAATGAGCCCAGTTACACGAATACGTTTACTACCTCGATTTCATCACCGTCGATCTGAACTCGTGCTAGGAGGCTAACAATGTCTTCTCGTGAGCCTCTTCCCTTCGTGTATTTTGTTTTAGACGCATTAATCACAAGCCCAATCCTACCAGCTTCCGCCTTAAGTCTGATATACGTTTCCGCCAACGTTACGTGCTACGATATCAACGTCGTCGGCGAAGCCAAATAGTTGGACAGACTTCCTAAAAATCGTGCCACTCGTGTCTATCCCAGCTCTTCGAATCACACCCTCCAGTGCAATGTTAAGCAACAAACACGACAATCCATCACCTTGCAGTAACCTCTCGAGATTCGAAGAGACTCGAGAGCGTCCCTGATACTCGGACGATCACATCACTCAATCCATCGTACCTTTGATCAACCGCGCCGTTTTTCCGAAATCCATATTCGTGCATGATTTGCCATAGCTGGTCTCGATCGATTGTATCACACGCTGATTTGAAATCGATGAAAGATGATGCGGGCACGTTATTTTCGCGACATTTCTGCAGCACTTACCGAATCGCGAAAATCTGGTCCGTAGTAGCCCGAGCACCCATGAATCTCGCTTGGTGTTGCCCCACGAACTCCTTTGCAATTGGTGACAGGCTGCGGCATAGTATTTGGGAGAGCAACTTGTAGGCAGCGCTCAGTAGCGTGATTGCACGATAATTGCAGCAATCCAGCTTGTCGACCTTTTTGCACACACACACACACACACACACACACACACACACACACACACACACACACACACACACACACACACACACACACACACACACACACACACACACACACACACAGATAAAAAACATAATGCAAAATGATTAAAAATACAGGTTAAACAATTTTAAATCTAAGGCTAATATTAGTTAAAAAACATAAATTAATCTCACAAACTCCAGATCACGTTGAGCCAAAATATCTCGAACCGGTATATTGGGTAGTCTACCTTGAGCCCGTAGGGAATCATAAAGCTCAGATGTGACTCCACGATGTTCAGCACAAGACCAATTAATGTGATCTGCGTCCTGGTAACCTTGTCCACACTCACAGATATTGCTGTCGCTCAGCCCAACAAGGTATAAATGAGCGTTTGAAGAATAATGATTGGACCTGAGGCGAGACATCACACGAAAGCTGGGGGCGACCCAGGCGTAGTGGATAACATCCATACCTCTCCCGCCAAAGTCACGAGCTCAAATCTCACCCCCGGACAAGTTACGAAAATGCCCAAAAAAGCGGTTTTTAAGTAACTACGACGGGAGATGAACCAGCCCGAGGCTAAAAATCTCGATAATCAAGACAAAAAAAAAAGAAAACATCACACGAATAAAATCTCGACCCACATGCATCCCCCTAAACCAAGAACCTTTGGGATGGAAGAATGTTGCCATTGCCCCAAATCTCCTTTACTCCATTTATACTGCCAGCTGACGAGTGACTGTTGATGAAAAATAGGAAAAAATTCGTTGAAGGCGATTTGTCGATCATAAACATCGCCTTACATAGCGCCCATCTTTGCAAGCGAGTACGCTTTCTCATTGCCCGGAATTGAACAATGAGATGGGACCCATACAAAGGTGATGATAAAATAACGCGAAGATAAAGCACTTCATAAGAAAATACGAGGAGTGCTTTACCAGCCTCAAGGAGCGAATAGCCTCTATAGAACTGAGACTATCCGTGAAAATGAAGTACTGATCCTTCGGTGTTAGTGAGGCAACAATTTCTAGCGCAAAGTGCATAGCCGCTAATTCAGCGAAATTTACGGAACAAGGAGCTTGAAGTTCAAGATTGGCCCTATGATTTTCATTAAATATTCCAAAGCCTGCTGACTCGTCTATGAAAGATCCGTCAGTGAAGCTCGATTTTGTGGAATCAACTTGGCCAAACCTTGCAGCAAATATTACTGGAGCAATCATAGGACGATGATGCTCTGAGATTCCACGAAGCTCCTGCAGAAGCAAACACGATTGGAAATGTTCGGCGAAGGGCTGACATCCTGTGTTATTACAAATGGTACAAGGTCATGATGTGGGTTTGAGGATTCAACTCAAGGAGCTTCTCAAAATTTTCGATCACCTGGGGGTTCATAACTTCACACTTGGTGAGGAGCCGAAGAGATAATTCTGAAAACCGATCCGAGAGTGGCAACATGCCAGCCAGCACTTCAAGACTCATTGTGTGAGTCGAGTGCATGCAACCTAACGCGATACGAAGACACCGATACTGAGTACGTTCCGTTTAAGGAAGTGCGACCGAGCCGCTGACTGAAAACAAAAACTACCGTATTCCATAATCTACAAAATCGTTGTCCGGTACAACGTTCGAAGATCTTGCGGATGCGCTCCCCACCAGGTCCCGGTAATTGTGCAGAGAAAGTTGATCCTTTGCTGGCACTTCCGCTTCTTCAGATACTCAATATGGGATCTCCAGGTGCACTTTGAATCGAACCAGACCCCAAATAATTTAAATGACATGGAATGATTTATCGTTTGAAGTTTGAAGTTTGAAGTTTCGGTTGTGCATGGTTATGCTTCTTAGAAAAAACTACCAACTTAGTTTTCTCCGTAGAGAATTCGATACCTAGCTCGAGAGCCCACGTAGACAAATTGTCTAAGGTATCCTGTAAGGGTCCTTGCAGATCGACCCCATTGGGTCCCGTGACAGACACTACACCGTCATCTCCAAGTTGTCTCAACGTACAGTTGTCACCTAGACAACCGTCAATGTCTTTGACATACACATTATAAAAAAGAGGGTTTAAACATGATCCCTGAGGGAGGCCTATGTAGCTGAATCGGGAAGCTGTAGAGGTTCCACGAGAAAAGCTCATATGCTTCTCTGACAGCAAATTGTACGAAAAATTATTCATCAATGGTGAAAAGCCATAAGCGTGGAGTTTATCTGAAAGAACTTCAACAGATACTGAATCAAAAGCCCTCTTTATGTCCCAGAACATAGAAGCCATTTGCTCTTTTTTAGCAAAAGCCAACTGAATATCTGTGGAAAGCAACGCGAGACAGTCGTTCGTTCCCTTGCCCCTACGGCAACCATATTGAGTGTCTGAGAGCAGGTTGTTCGTCTCAACCCATTTGTCCAGACGGACGAGGATCATTTTTTCCAACAACTTTCGAATACAGAATAACATCGCGATGGGTCGATAGGAGTTGTGGTCGGACGCGGGCTTACCAGGTTTTTGAATGGCAATAATTCTCAACCATCTCCAATCATCCGGTACTGACTCACGATGTTGCGGGACAAAACCGGCAGACAAAGATAAGTGGTATAAGTCTGTTGTGATGTAGCGTGGTGTTTAACCCATTCTCTTTTGGGTGTATCTCATGCCTCGCATTAGAGCGTGTTTATAAGTTTAAGCCCATCTAACATACGCTCTATGGAAAGCATGGTTTTGCTGATTGTTGCTGAGTTCGGGTTTAACTAATATCCTTTTAATATCTAGCTGAAGTCTTTCGATGAGATGGTAGTCAGCTCAGTTACCGATATATAGTCTATCGTTGTGAACTATCACGCTCATATTATTATTTAACTAGGTATTTTTTTTAGTATTTTCCTTAATGGTTTGATAATATATTTTTGCATTTAAATTCATCTCATCAATTAAAATCACTATAGAACACATGAGATCCACTACAAATGTTTGCGAAGCAAGGGAACGGAACAAGACATCGAAAATTTAGATAAACTTTTCCTTATATGTCATTACTTGTTGGTTTATTATCATTCTTCACAGCTTCGACAGTGATTTGATATTAACTATTAACATAGAGTGCTTCTGATTGTATTATGTTAGAAGTTTATGACAGCAACTTTTACATGTTATTGCTCCCTAGAACCAGCAGAGAGGAAATTTTGAAATGCAAGGTACACGATTTCAAAATCATTATCCAGAACAGGGTACCCCTATTTGTCAAATCAAACTACATACACTTTATGTATGTACTTATTTCCTTTACATATTCAATATATGATGTATTTAATAAACCTTATTATATATCATTGATTTCAAACATTTAAATACTGGGATGGGAGGGTGCATCAGGGCATCATTGAAGTTGCAATTGAACAATGGAGTGGATGGCCAACCGGAGTCAAGGAGGGGATGTGTCTATCATTTATGATTGGTACATTCCACTCCAACAATTGTAATGAATTTGACGCGGCTTTCTCAAACAAACCATCTAGTGGAAAGCTTCACTGAATTGCGTATTTTGTTATTCATTTTATTGGATCATACTGCTGGAAGGAGATTCTCTTATTCCCGCATGTTTCGCGTAAGTGTCTCTGCTTACGGGCCTGCCCAAACCTCTTTGGCCCTTCATACAGCAGTATGTTGAATCTAGAATGGTAACATAGCATGATCTTTCTTTTAAGTGGAACCCCATGCAGGGCAAGACCCACGCTAGGATGGTGGCTTCCTACATACATACATACATACTTAACTATTCCGAAAGATTTTGGAGACATGTGATGGATATCATCGGATTGGTTTTAACATTTATTGAATTGACGTGTATCATGCGGTAACTCAAATACTTCTGGTAACAGGCCTTAATCAGGAAAATTTTTTTATTGTGAGTTTTTCAGCTTGGTTTCTGGCATTTCAAATATTTTGATCATTCAAAAATATTTTCAACTACTGTATGAGTAACTTCATTTCAATCAGAGCATACTAGGTTGCCAGCCGGCGTCGGTGGTGTAGTGGTGAGCGTGACTGCTACTGGCACCCCAGTGGGTCTGGGTTCAATCCCAGTCGACGTCGGTGGTTTTTCTGAGTCGAAAAAATCTTGGTCACGTCTTCCTTCGGAAGGGAAGTAAAGCCGTTGGTCCCGGTTCATAGTCATGAGTCGTTAGGTAGGGTCCAGGTGGTGGAGTCGCCTCCCTGGCGTCGGTGATTGTCACCATGTGAGGAAATAGGCCGACGGAAAATAAATAAGTAAAAAAAAAAAATACTAGGTTGCCTGATACAGCGAGTTCAGCGATTTTCTAATTTTTTTATTCCATCCGAATTGTACTCCTTCGAAATTCCTTCAAAATAGCCATCGGTTTCAGCTATGAACTCATCATTTAAGTAAAATCGCTAGCCGGTGAACCAGATGGATGCGGAACCAATTGATACCAAATTTCATTCAATTTTGCTTGAGCAATTGAGAATGAATGAGTAGGCGCATTCTCGTGATTATTGAGCACACTTTTTCTTCACATTGGCGATCATCAACGCCATCTCAAGGAAATTAAAGAGACTTTTCAGGCGGCCTAGTGTAAGTTCTGTTTCGTTTCTGGTCTGATTTGGCTTTTGTGAGGTTCTCGTAAGCTATAAATCTGTCATGTCTCACACACCGATTCTTCGATTACTTTTTGATTGATCGATAATGGGTTTAAAATTGGAAACATTTCATGCATTGATAAAACACTTAATATTTGTATCGACCACAACATGTGGTAACATATGTTTTTTTCCATTTTTTATTTCTGACGAATACCTTGGTGAAGTTCTATCGATCTGCGATGAAATCGTATTTCTCTAAATGAGCACTCAATCAAATTTCAACACACGTGCACAAAACCGTACTTTTGCTCAAACCTTCCGTATTTTGTCGTGCACAACATCGGAACTGATGCACGCACCAGGTAGACATTGAGTCTCACCAGGAAACCAATATTTGCACACATTGCACGCTCAATCGAGAAATTTTACCCAAAGCGGGCTCTCATGATTTCAAATTATTGGGAAAGACCGAACCAGCATTCAAACACGAAAACAACAAAGGGTTTTGCACTTCGACTAGCCGGTACTCTGGATGTTAAAATTTGGAAGATCGGATGTCAATTACATCGATAGCACATACGGATTCAATTCTTCAAATGGACTGAAAGCAAACAGTTCATTCTTACCAGTTTTCCCAAGCTACAGAAAATAAGTCATCAGAACCATCAGCTGCATTCCAGTATGGCTCGAATGGAAAATAACACAAAAAAGGTTCCATTGAGTGAGATCACCCAGTACGGCACTCGTGTCATGCCATCTTGGATCATAACAGTTAAAAAGGTAAAAGTCATTCACCAGCATACGGCGAACTGGCCACACTGGGAAGAAGCCCGCATTCGTGCAGCGGTCACACACGTAAAAACCAAGTATCCACTCGCAACCTGTCGTTTCCAATTCCAAACACATACCGTCGATAAGATGGGTGGTAATAATATTCATATGGCACCCTAAGCGTTGCCAGCCCCCAACCGTCCATACGTCAAAAGAACGGAAAAAGTCTCTTTTGTTGCATTTCCCCACTACGAGCTCCTCAAAGAAAAGTTATTTAACTTCCCAAGCATCCACGTGTACATTTGCCCTCAGTACTGACTTCTAGGAGAATCGCCCTCACTCACCATAATTATAGACCCTTTTGCCAAGTGGCTTTCACAAAAACTGGGCAAGAAGGACAGCGCGTGTTGATATTTCGGTCGGAATGTTGCCAAAGGGGACAAATTCAACTCTCTTCTGTCGGAACGCGGTGTACCAAGATGTTATGCAGTGCAACAGCAGTGCTGACCGCACCGAACACCGTCAAAACGAAAGGGAGCGATGAAAAAAAACACTCATATAAGAATGGCGATGGCATCCTGTCACAAAACTGGTCGGATAAGATCTGCCCTCGTTTTCGTCAATGAAATGACTAGCTTAGGTTGCTTCTGGTTGAATGGGACCAACGCAGAATCATGGAGGGTTTAGTGCGTATTCAGTGATCAGAAAACAATATCCCAAGAATTTGGTTTGAAATGATGGTCCTCAAAAAACATCTGCGTCCTGACGCTTGGAAAACTTCAGAAAAAACCAAAGTCCAATCGAAAAAAATCAAGAACCCATCCACCAGCCTTGGCTTTGGAACAGGAAAAATTTGACTTTTCGCTGAGGCATGTAACAATGCACAAAATTAGCACTGAGTTGAGACTATCTCTCTACTCTGTTTTAAATTGCGCACATGTTCGTTGATTAAATTAGTTCTTGAAACATCCGGGATTTTTTTTTCCCTCAAATTATTTATTATTTTTGTATGTTCGTTTATTTGAAAGGCTCATTCCAGTTAGCTTAAGGGAGCCGATATTTTACACAGTTGTGTGATGAAGTGATTGACTTAAACGCAAGATCATCAAAAAAATGACACACCTTCTTAAATGCGCTTTTTTTTAAGAGAGCAAGAGCAAGTAGCCAGAATTTCTTCGCAATGACGATTAATTATTTGTTTCATCATTCATCGTTATTTCGAAGAAATTCTGCATTTTTATGCTGATGCCACTCATACAACCGGCGTATCAACCTTTCTTCAGTCATGGTTTTGGCTAGCTGGTTCCACCAATTCTTCATTGGGCAAATGCCACTCGGTGACTCGCTCCCTTCATCTCTAGT
>JASCZW010007543.1:0-64312 GCA_034211315.2 Aedes japonicus | reverse complement strand
ACCACATGTGGAAGCGGTGGATCAAGGAATACGTGCCTTCAATCAACCGCCGTACCAAATGGTTTGGAGAAGCGTTGAACTTGGAAAAAGGCGACCTCGTCTACATCGTTGATGGAGACAAACGAAAGTGTTGGGGTGCGTGGGATCGTTGAGGAACCTATAGTTGCTGGAGATGGCCGAGTACGCCAGGCCTGGGTACGTACGAATAGTGGCGTGCTGAAACGTGCAGCAGCGAAGCTTGCAGTGCTGGAGATAGCTGAAAGTGACGCTGGACCAGATGAGACATCCGGACCAGGTTCACTGGTCGGGGCATGTTACGGTAAAACCTGCAGCACTGGCAAATCCATCTCCGCTGCAAAGTGATGCGTGCTGCCGGTTCACTCTGTGTTTTTATGACAACTCGGTGAAAAGAACGATAATCAAAACAAAGAGAAATTCTAAATACTAAAGTGGAAGGTTTGTAGTGCGATAGCGAGTGGAAGAAATTTATAAATTATTGTAAAAAACTAAGGTTAGACCAGGTCTACACTAAAATAAAAACCAAGGATTACTGAACCAGTGAGTAAACTTAAAATTATGAATAATTTGGTGTTAAATAGTAAAATACGATTACTAGGTGAATTCCTAACCTGATATTTACGGAGGCGATAAAAAAGATTAAGCAGAAGTAGATATCTGAAAGTAAGTCTCTTTAATAACTAGTTAAAAATCTATATATACAATATGTACAAGTGACTGACCTACGACCTAATTATATCCAACTGTCCAATAAATTATGTACAGGCTAACCTACAGCGCGAGTAGCAGTTGAGCATCCGTTCGCAAGAGGAAAACAGATTGGATACGAAACTAAATTGTAAGTGATAAATAATGTTGCCTAGTGTTTCTTTTATATTAAAAATAAATTGAATTCTAGCTTTGATCAGCTGAAAATACGGAACACTGATTGCAAGGACAAGTTTCGAAAGAATCTGAACAATCGGTTGAACGGTTTAGAGTTATAAATTTTTGAAAACTGAAGATCTCGAAAATCACGATTTTTTGACCAGTCTAATGCAGAAAGGTCCAGTCCAATAATGGAACAGTCCAATGATTTTCGATGTTGAACAATCCTACCGAATATTATAAAATTCTGAGAGATCGTATAATCTTTTTTTCATGGAATTGCTGTATATATATATATATATATATATATATAAGATATATATATATATATATATATATATATATATATATATATATATATATATATATATATATATATATATATATATTATATATATATATATATACAGCAATTCCATGAAAAAAGTTATACGATCTCTCAGAATTTTATAATATTCGGTAGGATTGTTCAACATCGAAAAATATTAGACCCGTATTTTTTTATTTCGTTATTAGACTGGACCTTTCTGCGTTAGACTGGTCCAAAAATCGTGATTTTTCAAAATCTTCAATTTTCAAAAATTTATAACTCCTAAACCGTTTAACCGATTTTAGTCATTTTTGGCCATTGTATTGGTATTTTTTTGAATTTCCAAGCAAAAATACGAAACCTTTGAATATATCAATTTTTGTATGAAAAAATACAAAACAAATAGTTTTTCTTGAATTTGACTGCGAGGGGCCTCAACGACTCCTTGTTTTAGTATTTTTAAATGAAAGAGCATTCAATTTTACATAACATATCAAAAAATTGGAGATGTTCTGCGTGTCGTTTTGGAGATACAATTTTTTAAATAATAAATCATTACTCTTCATTTTATACATCACCTGCTCAGAAACGATGAAGATGCATGGTAGATTACCATGCGTCTCCATCCAATCAAACCTATGACTAATGAAATCTATGAGTTACTTACAAACTTAGTATAACATTCGAATCAGTCTTTAAGGCTTTCCGTTAACCACACAGACCAATTGCTATTTTTTGACGATTACCTTTTCAAATAAATAAGGCTTTAAAATTTCAAATATTTTTGCTTAGTGTAAGTTCCAAGAAAAAACACTTTAAAGCCGCGCGACATGATGAACATGTTAAAAAATAAGAAAACACTTTTATACATTTATTTTTATTTATTAAGTTTTTTCATAACAATTTTATACATTTTTCTTCCGTTGAAAATGAATTTTGTTTCACAATAATATACTCTTCGTTTTGAGGCTTAAAACTATGGAATGACTGAGTCCCTGAAATTTGCTTCACACGTGTGTAACGATTTTTTAATTTTCTTTCCATTTTATTATAGTCGGATTCCGAAAAAATTGATAGTGTATTTTCGAGTCTGGCTTAGAAATAGCCCATGAATAAAGTTCTTCGGCCGTTGTTATGTGATGATCTTGCAAACTGGCTTTCGCAGCATTTCGTTTCAATACGCCTCCCAAAGCATCACAAGGGCCCTTTCCATGACAAGTAGCGAAAAATTCCACTCGGCATCTATGCCAAAATCTTTTGCATGTTGCACAAATTAAAAGCGGTCATTTTATTTTTGTATTGGCTTCCAGATCCATCTGAGAAGAAATAAATTTTCTCAAACCTGATAACTTACTTTTTATGAACGCTATGCATTGAGTCAAAAAAGACGCACTGCGACATGATTATGTTTAGTGAAATCAGCAATTGCAATAAAACTGGTAAACTTCAAATCATTTGATTCTTCATCTTTAAAATAAATAGCACAAGGGTGAATAGTACATTGAGCGTTTGCCCAATGAAAGCCTTGAACTGCATCCTGCACAACGAATGAATAATTCTCCGAAAAATCACAGATTATGATACACTCAGTAGCTTTTAAATTGTTTTTCACGTGTTTTAAATAGTTTGCCTGTCGCTCAGCTGTAAAGTTATGTGGCAATAAATTGAGTAATTTTTCTAAAAAGTATCAATAAATTCTTGTGTGTCCATTTCAACTAAGTCCAAACTGCATCTTTCTGCTTGACGCCATTGTTTAAATTGTAATGATTCAACGTGACCGTTATTAAGAATGGTCATAAGTTCTACCGCCAAAATTTGCATTCCCGGACAATTTTCGCAACATTGCTGCCAGCAATGCTCATTTGGATTTTGACAAATTATTTTTGAAAACATATCATGGTAGGACTGAACACCATCTGGAAGTAATTGTTTACTTTGGAGTGTTTTAAAAATCAATTTAACGTTTTGGTGGTAAATGCAAACGCACACCGTATGCGTGCCACTTGTTCCTGCCAAAATGCAGTGTTTTGGACGGTTACTGGCGAACATCGAAAATCCAATCTTAATATCAGGATGAGTATTTTTAAATATGGAGTACGCCTCTTGCAAATTGCATAAAACTAACCTTCTTTGTATGTAGATCCTACCTTCTTCATTGTTGGATATCAAATAATCCCTTTTTCCCGGGCACACACGACTTATATCGTCGCTATTATAAAATTACGAACACGCATTAGCGTTTCTCTCCTAACGAAGCTCTACTAATCCTCTTTTAGGCACTGACATTATTCCCTCCTGTTGTTGTAATACTTTCACTTGGTTGGCCATATATTGGGAAACATCAAACTCTTGCATAATCCTATATGTAGACCAACTTTTGGGCAGTGTGGTTAAAATCCTATACCGCTCATTGCTATCTTTTGTTTCCTTAAATTTATCCTTAAGCTGTGTTAGCATTTCATTATCGTCAGACAAAACGTGTTATTGGTGGTACCGATCGATTCATAGCTGGTTGTTTCCAATGAGCCTGTAAATAAATATAACAAATTATTGATTAAAAATTGATTGATTGGAAATCATGCAAATAATTTCTATTTTATTATTTACTTTGGTAGGGAAAAGGAACAATGCCGGACGGTCCTGCAAGGGCAATCGTTTCGTGACTGGTTGCTTCGCACGATTCTAAAAGAATGTAAAATAAAAATGTTCCAGTAACAATTGCAAGAGAAGAATTCAAATTAAAACAGAATTATATGAACTTTTATATAACATACCTGTAGTGCCTATACTGGATGGTCCTGTAATGGGTTCTTCGGTCATGGTATCAATGTGCTTATACAATTTCTTGTAGCAACTTTGACAAATGAAAGAGCTACTCTCATCAATTTTAACCTTTTTTCCACAGCATGGTCGTACAATTTTGCGTTGATTTTTCTGGAACACGAACTCAACACCCAAACACTACAAATTGAACACTTACGTTTCATTTTACGATATTCTTTGATATAACTGTTCTGATATGATACTTTGTTTTCAACTGGTAACTTCTTACATAAATTTCCGTGTTTATATGATGTTTATATTGTACCTACGATCAAGTGAAGTGAACTGCAGCTCTAGACTACAATAGGTATTGAATTGTTTCTCGGCTGTAGCGATCAGGTCTATTTGCAGACGGGAGCGAGTAGAGCGGAATTTCTAAAGCGAGAAAGCAACAGAATAACAGATAACGCAAGCGAGCGACGAGTATGAAATGAAAGAGATGTTGTTCACTCTGCTGCTTCTCCGCTTTAGAAATTCCACTCTACTCCCTCCCGTCAGCGAGTAGACCTGATCGCTACAGCCGAGAAACAATTCAATTCAATCTCACAGGTCGATAAACATTCTACATCTACAGTAGGTAGTCAATACGTATCAACGGTTCTTCTTTTAAATAATAATACCAATGCCCCTCTGTGTAACGAAAAGAATGTTAGGTAATCAAATTGTCAATATCTACCTAAAGTCTCATTAGTCTTAGTTGCTACAATATTATATAATTATGTCAAGTAAATATTATTAATTATATAATATTTACTTGACATTCTGTGACCTACTCATAGATTTCATTAGTCATAGGTTTGATTGGATGGAGACGCATGGTAATCTACCATGCATCTTCATCGTTTCTACAGGCGGGTGATGTATAAAATGAAGAGTAATGATTTATTATTTAAAAATTGTATCTCCAAAACGACACGCAGAACATCTCCAATTTTTGATATGTTATGTAAAATTGAATGCTCTTTCATTTAAAAATACTAAAACAAGGAGTCGTTGAGGCCCTCGCAGTCAAATTCAAGAAAAACTATTTGTTTTGTATTTTTTCATACAAAAATTGATATATTCAAAGGTTTCGTATTTTTGCTTGAAATTCAAAAAATACCAATACAATGGCCAAAAATGACTAAAATCGGTTAAACGGTTTAGAGTTATAAATTTTTGAAAATTGAAGATTTTGAAAAATCACGATTTTTTGGACCAGTCTAACGCAGAAAGGTCCAGTCTAATAACGAAATAAAAAATACGGGTCTAATATTTTTCGATGTTGAACAATCCTACCGAATATTATAAAATTCTGAGAGATCGTATAACTTTTTTTCATGGAATTGCTGTATATATATATATATATATACATATATACATATATACACACATATATACATATAAACACATATACACACATACACATACATATACACATATACATACATACACACATATATACATATATATATATATATATATATATATATATATATATATATATATATATATATATATATATATATATATGATATATATATATATCATACACATATACATACATACATACATACATACACATACATATACATACACACACACACCACCACACTATCATTATATCTTTTATAAATAATAAATCAATATCAATATAATAATAAACTAATAATATATATATTATCAATATATATATAATATATATAATATAATATATATATATATAATATAAAAATAATAATAATAATATATTTTAAATAATATATATATTTAATTGAAATATATATTATATATATATATATAATATAATAATAATATATATAATAATAATATATAATAATATTTATATATAATAGAAGGTGTTATTGGAGCGTATTGGAAGTAATGATATCATTGGGTATAGGACCAAGTCTCCTCCGGTTGGTGCTAAACCGATGAGCCTGGACATCAATAGAAGCATAAAGTTCCCAGAAGGCACGATATGCATTTACGCACTCTTACTTTTACCATATCTCTCAATCGCAATTTGAAATGAATTCGCATAGATTATTCTTAAAAAGCTTCTACAGGATTGATACAGTTGTAAAAATTGAAAGTTTACGAAAAAAAAAGTTTGCTTCGAGCATCGGCTGTGGAAGGTTGTGGCGATGCTTCATTACGCACTATTTTCTATCGGCCATTGCTTCGGTTATCTATAATTCAGCGATGCGAGTGATTGAGTGAGCACAGAAAAATAAACAAAAAAAAAAATGCTTCCTGGTGAGATGTAGGGGTTCGCCGGGCTGGTGGTGGGGATCACAATTACTTGTGATTCATAATATTGGTTTGCCGTACCACCATATCCTGGAGCAAAAAAAAAACAACTAAATATCCCATTTTGTGATTGGCTGAAAGTTGGAAAAGCTATGCTCAATTCAATTTTCAGTTTTCAGTATTTGTACGAACAGTGCTTTTGACACTGTTTGTACAAATACTGAAAACTGAAAATTGAATTGAGCATAGCTTTTCCAATTTTCAACTAACGGGAAAAAAGCAATTGATGCTTGACTAATAGTTTACATTGCCGGTTAGAGATATTTGTTTGGATACGTTAGGTTAGCTAGATTGGGGTCTCAATTGAAGGGAAAAGAGTGTTATATTTTTTTTAGTCTACGTTATTTGAAAAAAATCTCATGGATGTCCACTTTTTGCACTTTTTGTGCTACATCTTGTCACAGAATCGAAGAAACTTCGCGCTTTTTCACTAAGGTAAAGGGGCAATCTATCAAACATTAACACTAAATAATAAAAAAAAATGAAGCAAACATTAAAATTCTAAAAATTGATTCAAAAGTCAGGTGGGGTGGTGGCTCCCCTGGCTATGCCTATGCAAGACACTGGTGCATTTTGCTAAACATTCCACAAGTTGTATCTTAAAAACGACATTTTCACTTAGTTACCTATTATTCAGATTGCCTTTTTCTCACGGAAATACTTCCAACAGTTTTTCTCATATCTTTCTCTCGAAAACAAGCTTACACTTTCTAGCAACATGTTGTAATAAAAATACCGTTCAACATATTAATTTTATCCAGGATATCAAAACTTTATATGAGCTTCTACACAACAGATGGATGTGTCAAAAAATCGTTAACTATCACCAAATATAATTTAACGGTTTTTCACTTAAACATTTAAACTTTTAACCAATAGTTCTGAAAAGTTTTGGTAATTAAATAAAACTTGCTTTGTTTGTTTTGCTTCACTTTGTTCACTTTGTTCAGCATGCGCTCCAAATCCCTTACTTACTTTTCTTACTTTGCTCTCCAGACACTTTAGGAGATTTTGTACATTGACCCATGCTGCCTTCAATTCTTGATCTGTCATCATTACCATAAAATGTTTGCGTAATGCTCGCTTCATAATAGCCCACTATTTACCGTTTAGTCTCAACTCTAGGGTGTAGGATGAAGGTCCTAGGATACGATGTTTACCTTATTTATACCATTCCAGTACCTTTTTTAAGTAATGGCTGACACCAAGTCAGTCCGAAAAATTGGTGGGCTCTTGAGCGCCCTCAGCAACATAAGGAGACGTTTTTGTAGACATTCCTTTAGAACACTTGGCCATTCACGTCAGTCTTCACGAATGGAGCACTTTGCATCTCGCACGTTCAAATCGCTTGCCAAACCATGCGTTTCTTCCATTTTTGCTTTCGTCTCTAGCAAAACAGAACCGATGACCTGAAATCAGCTGAATGTCAGACTTGTGTAGACTTCATCACCCATTACGCAACATGACTTCATCGCCAGCATTTAGGTATAAAGCTTGCGTGCCCGTGATTTTACTGCCACATTTTACTGATCGTTACCCAAGTCCAACCCTATTCAAGGATAGATTTTGGCAATATCCTGGACAGAAGCACTGGGCTTGCGATTGAATGCTTCAACTACCCTCCTGTCGTCTGCAGCGCTCCTGCGAGGATTTGTTGGTCCACTTCCTTTTTTCCGAAACGTAGTCAGACATTCTCTGTAACGTTTGGTGACACTGGCAACAGCAAAGTACACGGTTCCCAACTTTTTGCTATGGCACGATGCGAAAGAATTGAAATTTGACGTGTCAAAATTACGTCGCGAATACTTTGCACTTTTTAATTAATATAATATGAACAATGCATACAGTTTTCAAACAACCTAAAAAAAAACCAAAAAATTATAGGTATTTGCATATGCGTGATGCAATTTTGCATGGACTACCTCTATCTACAATGACCAGGTAGGGGTGAGTAACGTTAGGAAGGTTGGGTTGTTTATCTCAGGGATTGTGTTTTTAAGCCTAGAGGGAACAAAAAGTGGCAGACAGAGAAATGCAAATTCACTGGCCTGTGATTAAACTCTCAATCTGCTAAAAAACGATAATGGGCTGAGCTAACCAGGTGTGTTACAATTAATTATCAACTACACCGTGTCCAATATATTCTCATACACTTTTTACTTGAGGTGTGAATGTAGTTCGCCTCCCCGCGGTGCACCTTGGAAACGTTAAGCTCCCCTTAACGGCTAAACGAACTACGGAAGGAGCGTCCTACGACGCATTGGGGTGGATGCCAGTAAAACCCCAATTATGGCAACTGGCTGCGAAAGGAATAACTAGTGGTACCATTGTATTCGGGCTGGCGCCTGTGTCGTCTCCCTCAGTACTGCCGGGTGACACCGAGTAGGAAATGGTGAGGTTCCCGCAGCACAGGTCGTCTCCGTCCCATTAAAACCCTGGCAGGCCTCCAGTACGTTCCATTCTCCACCGTCCGACCTCGTCAATCGGGAGTAGGATCAGATTACTCTAAATCTGTCTAACGCTGATCCGGCTCTGAACACGGTTCCCCATGAAGGGCCGTGTCAACCCTCGCAAGGCCTCCCGTCTTTCACAGATAACCATGGGATCACAATAGCGACTACTCCACGTGGGCTTGAATAGCGGCTGGAGGGGGACCCAACAACATGGAGGAAACGAAGAAAACCCAGGAGAAAGCGAATCCGTTCGCTAAAGGCGGCCTAGTGAGGTCCCCACCGCGTAAAACGGTGGGATCGGGCGTGAGCGACACGTGCGGTAGTGCTACGGCATCGGAGGCAGGTGTTACCAAGCTAGGCGTGGCCATTGATGGGCCAGGACTCATCGGGGCGATGAATAGGATGCGGAAAACCGTTCCTAAAGTAATGGAGGTATCTGAACAATTGGACGCGATTATCGACTTCACGTCGTCGCGCAACGACATTGCGAAGGACCTCAAACTGAGCCTTCTTAGGCTACGCATGACAGTACAGGCTGCATGCAAGGAGAGGGAAGAGCTGGAGGTCAAGCTCCTAGCCGAGCAAACTGCCAAAGAGTTGGCACGGCTAGCAGCAACGGAAAGGGCGAGGGATAAAGCCTCTAAGCAGACCCAGACGGATGCAACCGTCTCGGTCGGAGAGTTCATGCTACCCATGGGGACAGGGACCTCCAAGCGGGCTAGGCAATCCTCGGGTTAACCGGCACCCGGCGCTTCTAAGAAGCCTATCGTGTCGGAAGCCCCACAAGTGAAACAAACCTATGCGAACGTGGCGGCGGGGTCAGAGGGTCCATCCTCGCGACCAGCTCCGCTGGCCGCAAAGAGAGAGGCCCCGGCGCTAAGCCCAGCGCGAAAGGCGCGACAGCTAGCTCACGAGTTGTCTCAATCGCCAGAGCGGGCCCGAGTGGCAGGGCCCCAACGACAACAGCTATAACCAGCACGGAAGCAGACGCTAGTGCTAGGAGGGGGACGAGTGACGGCCCCTAGGAGTGGCAGGGAAAGCCACTGGAACAAGGTCCGAAAAAGGGGAATAGGACAAAAACAGAAAAGGATAAGCGACAGGTGGCCCGCAAGCGTAACCGCGGAGAGGCCCTCATCCTCAAGACCCATGCCCGTCTAAGTACTCGGAGGTCTTGAAAGCGATGCGCGGGGACGCTAAACTGTCAGGCTTAGGTGCCGACGTGCGGAGTATACGCCGTACCCGCACCGGCGAGATGCTCCTGGAGCTGAAAAAGGCGACAACGCTAAAGGGCCAGGCGTACAGAGACCTGGCAAGGCAAGAGGTGCGCGCCCTTGTCTCGCAAGTGACGATCCAGTGCAAAAACATGGATGAGATCACCGCGGCAGACGAGATCTCCACTGCACTAAAGGAACAGTGCAAGGTCGGGGTTGCTGCGGCAGACATACGTCTGAGGAGGTTGCGGCATTGAAAGTGGCGAAGGTGAAGGTGGGATGGTCAATATGGCCACTTAGCCTACACCAGCCGTTGAAGGCATGCTTTAGATGCCTAGATAGCGGGTACATGTCCTGGGAGTGCAAAGGCCCAGATCGGAGCAACATGTGCAGGAGGCGTGACAGCACTAGCCACAAGGCGCGGGATTGCAAAGGACCCCCCAAATGCTTGATGTGCGCCGGGAAACCGGACGATAAGCACGTCATGAGGGGAGGGGGGGGGGTTCTTTAAGTGCCCAGCCGCCAAGGGTATACCAACGTGCCAACCATAATGCAGGTAACCCAACTAAACCTGAACCATTGTGAGGCCGCTCAGCAACTGCTGTGTCAGACGAGTCGGCATCGGATATCGCCATAATTTCCGACTCATACCGCATCCCAGTCGGCAACGGGAACTGGTTTGCGGACAGGGCATATTATATGGCGGCATTATGGACGACGGGCAAATACCCGGTTCAGGAGCCCTAGTAGCACATATGTTGCAAATAAGTCAAAGTAACTGCAATGTGCCTCAATTAAGTCACAATCAAGTTTCTGCAACCAATTATGACAGAGATGTGTTGCTTGGGAGGTTGTGTCTATCACAAACGAAGGCGTCGTGGTAGTAAAAGTGAATGGAGTGTTCTTCTTCAGCTGCTACGCACCGCCAAGATGGTCGATCGAACAGTTTACCAATATGCTCGATCGGATGACAACGGAGCTAACTGGCCTGAACCCGTTGGTTATAGCGGGGGACTTCAACGCTTGGGCACTCGAGTTGAGGAGCCGCCTTACCAACCATAGGGGCCAGATTTTTCTGGAAGCCTTGGCTAGGCTCAACGTAGACCTAGCCAATGTGGGTACCAATAGTACCTACCATAGAAACGGAGCGGAATCGATCATCGATATAACATTCAGCAGTCCTGGGCTGATAAGCAATTGGAGGGTGGATGATGGCTACACCCATAGTGACCACTTGGCGGTTCGATATTGTATCGTTCACAATTCAAGGCAGCGTGCGGAAGGAGGAGAACCCACTCCATTCGCCCGCAGATGGAGGACGTCCTACTTTGATGTAGAGACTTTTAAAGAGGCGCTTGAGAGGGAACGAAATTTACGTGAAACCCAGGAACCTTGCGGCGAACGACTCGTTATGACACTTGCACGAGCGTGCGATGCGACAATGCCGAGGGAAGTCAAACCGAGGAATGGAAGATCGTCGGTGTATTGGTGGACGGAGTCGATTGCTGCCCTCCGAAGAACATCCTCCACGCAAGACAAAGGGTGCAAAGAGCGCGGTCAGACGCCGAGAGAATCGAGCGTAGAGGGGTGCTAGTCGCGGCGAAGGCCGCACTAAAGAGGAAGATAAAGGCCAGCAAGCGAGCCTGCTTCAAGGGTCTGTGCCAGAAGGCCAATGCGAACCCGTGGGGTGACGCCTACCGGGTAGTAATGGCCAAAACCAGAGGATCAGCTGCTCCAACCGAGCGTTCATCAGAGCTGCTGCAGGTGATCGTTGGGGGACTCTTTCCGAGCCACGACCCGAGTCCATGGCCCCCCCCCACCGAAGATTTTTCCCATGACCAGCGTTCCAGTATCCCAGACCTTAACGCTGTCATAGCGACGGAAAGGTTGAACAGCTCCGCCGAACACCCGTGACCACGTAGGCATTGATAACGGCACAAACCGGGGCCGGCGACGAGGTGACGGTGACGAATGAGGAACTCATTGCGATAACAAAGTCGCTAAAGGTGAACAAAGCCCCGGGACTGGATGGTATTCCACACCGGGCCATCAAGACGGCTATCTTGCTGGATCCCGAAATGTTCAGGGTGGTGATGCAAAAGTGTCTGGACGAGGGCGTCTTCCCGGACGCCTGGAAAATTCAGAACCTTGTGTTGCTACCAAAGACAGGGAAGCAACCAGGAGATCCATCGGCATTTAGATCTAAATGTTTGTTAGATACAGCGGGTAAGGTGCTCGAGAGGGTAATCCTCAACAGACTGACAACGTACACGGAGGGTATAGGCGGTCTGTCTAATAACCAGTCTGGCTTCCGCAAAGGGATGTCGACGGTGGATGCTATCCTGTCCGTTACCAAGACGGCTGAGGTGGCAATCCAGCGCAAGAGGCGAGGAGTACGATACTGTGCAGTGGTTACCCTTGAAGTGAGAAACGCATTCAATAGCGCCAGTTGGGTGCCTATCTCCGACTCGCTCCTGTGCTTACAGGTTCCTGGTACCTGTACAAGATTCTTGGAAGTTACTTCCAGAATCGCGTACTGGTATACAATAAGAGGCAGGCCAGAAACGTGTCCAGATCACCGCAGGCGTCCCACAAGGTTCGATCCTGGGTCCGGTGCTATGGAACATGATGTACGACGAGGTACTGCGGCTTGAGTTCCCGAGCGGGGTGAAGCTAGTCAGGTTCGCAGACGACATCACCCTAGAGATATGTGGTGAACCATCGAAGAGTTTGAGTTAACGGCCTCACACTCCATTGGCATTGTGGAGAGATGGATGAGCTCCAGGCAATTGGAGCTAGCCCACCATAAGACTGAGGTCACGGTGGTGAATAATCGGAAATCGGAGCAACATGCGACGATCACTGCAGGTAACTGCACAGTAGAATTGAAGAGGATTTTGAGGTTTCTTGGGGTTATGATCGACGATAAGCTGTCCTTTGTCAGCCACGTCGATTACGCTTGCAAGAAAGCCTCTATGGCTATATCGGCATTATCCCGCATGATCTCGTAGAGCTCAGCGGTGCGAGGGAGTAAGCGTGAACGCCTGGCCAGTGTCGCCCTGTCCATACTTAGGTACGGCGGGTCAGCATGGGTCACCGCCTTGAGTACCAAGAGCTACGTTAATAAGCTAGAGAGTACGCACAGGCTTATGTGCCTAAGAGTGGTTAGTCCATACCGAACGGTATCACGTGACGCGATCTGTGTCCTAGCGGGGATCATGCCAATAAGCATTGTCATAAAAGAGGACGTAGCGTGGAGGTATTCAGAAGACCACTAGAGCCGCATCCAACGGGAATGGAACAACTCCACCGAAGTCGGTGAACCCATCGACTATTCCTGGAATTAACTGGGTGGGTTGGTAGGCGAAACGGTGAAGTGAACTTCCACTTAACGCAGATATTGTCTGGCCACGGCTGTTTTAGACAATACCTGCATAAATATGGGCATGCACAGTCCTCCGCATGCAGCAAGTGCGCGGGAGTCGAGGGTCGCAGGGTCCACCTAACTACTAAAGCCTCCTCCCCGAAGGTGGTTCCGGGGAGGGTCCAGGGTTTAAGGCACGGGTGGGTTTTTAGTGGGTCGAGGAGTTGGCACCCTCATCTCCACATCCTGAGTTCTTCAGATGTCTGGTTGCAGATTTTCCATCCCGTCTAAAACAAAAAAAACAAAACAGCGTCAACACTTTTTACTTGCATTGATGTCGTGCAATTACTTAACATGCTTCACGTATGTGTTGGTGTAGCTTTGCACTATGTTTATACAAACGCTTTAAGGTTATGTTCAATTGTTTTCGTGTCCAGCGATGAAGAAATTTCGTGCTGTGGTGATAAAAAAGTTTTCGAAAGGTGAGCGTTCGGGCGCTATTCAGAAATTTGAAAAACCTCGGAGTACAGCGAGATTTTGCGTACCGAACCATCCGAAGGTACCGTGACACCTGCTCGTTGGATGACCGGAAGAGATCCAGTCGTACTCGTACGGTGCGGACTGCACGAGTTGTTAAAGTGGTCAGGGAACGGATTAGACGAAAATCACAGCGCTCTGTAGGTATTTGGCCGCAGATCTGATGTTTCCAGATCGTCAATGCACAATATACTGCAAAATGACCTCGGATTCCAAGCTTTCAAAAAACGTTAGATTCACGGAGTTTCGGAACCTTCCAAGCAGAAACGACTCGAAAGAGCAAGTCTGTTTTTGTCGTGGCACGATGGGGAAGAATTTATCTCTTCCGACAAAAAGTTATTCGTCTTGCATTAATCCCACAATGTCCAGAGCGACAGATTGTGGGCTCTCTCTTCGAGAACTGTTCCAGAGAGTGATAGGAATATTCGACGGTTCCAAAGTGCAGCGTCAGTGATGGTTTGGAGAGAAATTTGCAAGCGAGGCAAATTACCACTGGTTTTCATCGAAAAAGACGTTAAAATGAATGCCGTATATTATAAAACGGAAGTTTTGGAGAAAGTTGTCAAGCCATATGTACAAGAAGTGTTTAGAGATGATCACTATGCGTTTCAGCAGGACGGAGTGCCATCGCATACTGCAAATCTTGTACCGGGCTGGTGCTGAGAGAATTTGACCGACTTTTTAACGTAGGACTACGTTTTTCTTTTCTATACCGGGTGCCGTTTAAAAATTTTTAAAAATGAGAGCGTTACGCAAAAGTGAAAGGTTTTTGAACGCTTATAACTCTCGTTCGACTAAACAGAATGACTTCATTCATACACCATTTGATCAAAAAGACTCACAAATTTTTCGTATTGAAATTTGAAAGAAGTTCAATTACTATAAGGAGTTCAATTTTTCATTTGAAAATGACCTTCTTTTGCTCCCATTCAAATTTGCATATCAACAGGTTGAAAAATGTGTTTTTTCCCTAGCAAGGTCATAGGGAACGACTAACAAATGTCTTCTTCTTCTTCAAAATAACTTTTCCCCATCTCACAAAAATTTCTGAACGCACAAAGCTATTGGTCGAAAATGACATCAGATTTGCGCTACGCTCTGATTGGTTAATACTGCCGCATTTACCGGGCCAGCAATTGCGAAACATGTGGGAACGACCAACCAATCAGTTCACCCTGTGCATCCGTATGCGACAGACGTGTTGGCGAAGCACGTCGGTGGAAAACGCCGCCAGAAGACCAGAATCAACCCACGTCCCTTGCAGCTGGTCATCCGCAACGATGAGGAGCTGAACGAAGGAAGAAAGCCCAAGGGGAATCGCACTATTTCTCCCGCGTCAATAAAATCCGTCCTTTTCAGGACGCCCAGCTTACTAACTAAAGAGTTTGGTTGAAGTTTTCTCTTGTGCTGTTTGTAATTCAGATACCGCGTCATGGCTGAACATAGCATTCATTAAACGCCAAGTCCGGGAGTGTATCACAGAGAACTAACGAACGAAAGTGACGAATCTTGGTTGAACAAATAAGAAGACACCGAGTGGTGATAAATCTGACAGCTCTCAAGTTAAAGTATAGGACGAACATTTTAAAATGCTTCTAAAAAATTCAAATGAAATTATAAATAAAAGCGGTTTGTTGCATGATGGACGAAAAATCCAGAACTGATCAAGAGGGGCATTATTTTTATTTTATTATTAATTTGCTGAAAATGGCTTTTTTGAATAGATTTGGATTTTTCTTCCATCATACAACAAACCGCTTTTAATTAGAATTTCCTTTGAATTATTTAGAAGCATTTCAAAATTGTCGTCCGATACCTTAACATGGGAGCTGCCAGATTTATCACCACTCGGTGTCTTCTTCTTTGTTCAACCTGGATTCGTCAATTCTAGAAGGGATAATTCGAGCCGAACTGCGACACGTCAGAGGCCGACCATGTGGTTGAGTTCGTCATGGTTGCTAGTTGTGCTACCGGATTAATTGCTGTCAGTGGCAAGAAAATTAGGCATATTCTGTTAAGAAAATCATCCGTCTAGCGTGCAATAATAAGAACTAATTACTGTGGCACAATGGCTAAAGTTCGTCCCCTTTGATGCAATTTGTATCACACTGCCTTCGTTGGTACCGCCTTCTTTTGTGCAATAGCATCCGACGCCATAACATACCAACTCTTGGCAGAATTTTGACTCAGTCTTACAACAGTCGTGGAGCTGTGCAGTGGCTGTTGCAACGCAGTTAGCGGCAGCAAGCATCCTGGAGGGTTCACTGGCGAGCAGTCGTAGCCCAGACAGGCGATGGTACAGTTTGCTCTTGCGGATGCTCCTGTCAACCTCGCTGCGAGAAACATGGCTGCTGAAGCCTGCGAGTTGGCGAGAGATAGCCGTCCCGTAACGAGACAAAATTCCCGAAAAACCTAAGTGGAATCGCTAACTACTTCTCCCTCGTAAACTAAACACGTCCTTTTTAGGACGACCAAATCAGTTTATTAGCTAAAGAGTTTGTTTGGTTGAATTTTTCTATTGTGCTGTTTATAATTCAATTACCGCGTCACGGCTGAACATGGCATTCATTAAAAGCCGCGTCCTGGAGTTTATCACAAAGAACTAACAAGCGAAATTGACGAATCCAGGTTGAAAAAAGAAGAAGACACCGAGTGGTGATAAATCTGACAGCTCCCATGTTAGAGTATAGGACGAACATTTTAAAATGCTTCTAAATAATTCAAATGAAATTCTAATTAAAAGCGGTTTGTTGTATGATCGAAGAAAAATCAGTTCTGAATTTTCCTTCCATCATACAACAAACCGCTTTCAATTAGAATTTCATTATTTTTATTTTATTTTTATTTTGCTGAAAATGTCTTCATTGAGTAGATTTGGATTTTTCTTCAATCATTCAACAAGCCGCTCTTAATAAGAATTTCATTTTAAGAATTAAGAAGCATTTTAAAATGTTTGTCCTATACTTTAACTTGAGAGCTGTCAGATTTATCACCACTCGGTGTCTTCTTATTTGTTCAACCAAGATTCGTCACTTTCGTTCGTTAGTTCTTTGTGATACACTCCCGGACTTGGCGTTTAATGAATGCTATGTTCAGCCGTGACGAATTACAAACAGCAGCCGAGCCTGAATTACAAACAGCACAAGAGAAAACTTCAACCAAACTCTTTAGTTAGTAAGCTGGTCGTCCTGGTTGAAGGTTGAAGGATTCATCATCAATTCTCAGTCATCATCGAAATTTCGAAAGCAGTTTTTTCGTTCAAAATCAAAACATAGTTCGTGAAAATGTATTCCCTGTACTGTGCTCGCCAAGTGGACCACCGTGAATACATTTTCATTTCCAGATTTTCAATATCAAACGAAAACACTGCTTTAGATTTTTGATGATGACTGAAAATTGATGATGAATCCTTCAACCTAACATGGAGCTGCCAGATTTATTACCACTCGGTTTCATCTTCTTTTTGGAACCTGGATTTGTCAGTTCTAGAAGGGATAATTCGAGCCGGAACTGCGACACGTCAGAAACCGATCATGTGGTTGAGTTCGTCATAGTTCCTAGTTGTGCATACCGGATTAGTTGCTGTCAGTGGCAAGAAAATTAGGCATATTCTGTTAAGAAAATCATCCGTCTAGCGTGCAATAATTAAAACTAATTAATGTGGCACAATGACTAAAGTTCGTCCCCTTTGATGCAATTTGTATCACACTACCTTCGTTGGTACCGCCTTCTTTTGTTCAATAGCATCCGACGCCATAACATACCAACTCTTGGCAGAATTTTGACTCAGTCTTACAACAGTCGTGGAGCTGTGCAGTGACTGTTGCAACGCAGCAGGCGACAGCAAGCATCCTGGAGGGTGCACTGGCGAGCAGTTGTGGCCCAAAGAGGCGTTGGTACAGTTGGCTGTTGGTACCGATTCTCCTGTCAACCTCGTTGCGAGGAATATTTTTGCTAAAGCCTGCAATTTGGCGGGAAAAAGCCGCCCGTAACGAGACAAAATTCCACGAAAGCCCAAGTGGAATCACAAACTATTCCTCCCTCGTCAACTAAACCCGTCCTTTTCAGGAAGACCGAATCAGTTTATTAACTAAAGAGTTTGTTTGGTTGAATTTTTCTACAGTGTTATTGGTAATTGAACATAGCATTCATTTACAAAGAACGTTGAACAACTAACGATCGAAATTCTAGAATGGATAATTCGAGCTGAACTGCGACACGTCAGAGACCGACCATGTTGGGTTCGTCGAAGTTCCTAGTTGTGCATAGTGGATTAGTTGTTGGCAGTGGCTAGCAAATTAAGAATATTTCTGTTAAGACTAATTAAATTGTGGCTCAATAACAGAAGTTGTCCCGTTTGATGCAATTTGTATCACATTGAGTTCATTGATACCGCATTCTTTCGTGCAATAGCATCCGACGCCATTACCAGTTCTTAGCAGAAAATTTGATTCAGTCTTACGGTAGTCGCACTGCTGTGCAGAGCACAATGTGCTGTAGCAACGCAATAGGCGAGCGAGCACACTAGTGCACTGGTGAGCATTCGTTATACATAGAAGTTGGTGCAGTTGGTTGTTTGGGCCGATGCTCCCGTCAGCATCGCTGCGAGAAAGAAGGCTGCTTGAGCCTACGAGTTGATGGGAAAAATCCGCCCGTGACAACGTTCAGAACGGGACAAGAATAATTTTGAGATAGTGAAATGTCGCAGCATAAATATGGCTGCAAGTATGTCTTTCAATAGTTATCTTCTACGCGTTAAAGATTGTGGCCCTCTCAACCATCGTAGAAAATACAATTAGGGCCGTATCATTATTAAAACCAAACGATCCTTTTAGGGCCACCAAATGCTATCTAGAGAGTTAACAATAGAATTTTCTTACATATTTACTTCTTAATGCTGATCTATCGTTCAATTAGCACCATTTCGGCCTAGACGTCTATCGGCAATAATAGACTTTGAATCCCCAAATAGACCACAACCATCTGCAGCAAGGCGGAAATTCAAACCGCCTCTCGATCATGCTGCCGAGAGAGCTAGCTAAACACGAGGTTTCCGAGCGAACCGAACCCGTGGTCAAGTAAACCTAGCCTTGAACCCAAAATTGCCCTTTTCAGGACCATCAAAACAACTGGAAAGAGAGTTTACATGTGTTTGGGAGTGCTGGTGGCTTGGTTTTGGGGTGTTTGATTGCGAAAAATATCTTTCGTGTGCCGAAGCCGTAATGTTTTCGACATTAGCAGTGCTGTACACTCATAGGCCTAGTAGAACCCGTATGCAATTGGAGGTGAACGAAACCAGCCTCTTGGGTAAAAGTTTCCCAAATGACCAATAACTTATTCGCACTACAAGGTATATTACGAGATTTAGAGTGTCTTGATATCATATGTCATACATATTATTTGCAGTGAAAGCAAGATGTATGAATGTAAATACCAAGACAGGCTATCAATAAAAGTGTAAAGGAATTAGATTTGGAAGGAAACCAATTTCGGCCACTCTTTAAACAATCAAGCGATCTATATTGCACATTGCTTCGTAGTCCTACGTCAACTCTTCGTACAACCCCATTGGGCTGTCCCTTCTAGTTTTGGACAAGAATTAATGGCCTCCCAGTTCACCAGATCTGAATCCCTTGGATTATTTCGTATGGTCATACATGCTGGCAAAGGTAAATGACTACAGGGTGTCTAATATGAACCAATTCAAAACCTGGGTCTCCTTGAACGTTTTCACCACACGGGTCATGGTCGAATTGTCGATTTCCAACTGTTTCGCGATCCACCGGAGGGGCTGGCCTGGATTTTTCACTACTTGCTTGGGAGCCATCTCGATAAACACTGGACAGATTGGGAGAATGTGAATTATATCAATTTTCACTTTTGCAATAAAAAGTTATACATAAAAGATACTGTTGCATGTTTTTCGAGTGCAATCTTAGGTTTGTAGAGTGGATTCTTCAGATTCCTTCGGAACGGAGGATTGATTACAATGGTGAATTTTCAAAAATAATTACAGCTGTGGTCTTGCATCATCTGAATTTACAATTATGAGCATGACCATGAGCGTGATTGACCACCCGAGGTTGCTACTTCGTTATTGCCAGACCAGCAGTAATTACACAGAGGGGGGGATCTCAAACTAAGGTTACACCGGAGCCGGCCTCGCCTGAATGCAGATCAAAGGAGGAAAGAGTAGGAATATGTTGACGTGCTATTCGCTTTATTGGAAGCACAGAACACCTCTGCTTTTCAACGAGAAATCACCGGAATGTTGAATAACAGGATTGGGTGGTAGCAGGGTTCGTTTTTGTAACCGATGAGCTATATAGTGAAATATTTTAATATTATTACCGATTTCCGATTTCAATCGATTTTAACCAACAGTAACAGCATCATTGGGGCTACCTACAATGTGTGATGGTGGTTTTCATTGGGGAACCAAAGTAAATTTAATAATGCTGGAAAGTTGATTTGGACCGATTTAAACCAACAATAAGGATGCTTTTTGGACCACTTACAAAGTGTGGTGTTGGTTTTTCATTAGGAAAACAAGGTTATTAGTGTAAACGCATGAATGCCAATTTGGAACGATTTATACCAACAGTGGTTGTTCGATCTCAAACAGCACACGACGTGCTTGCTGTTGTTGAATAGCACCGAACACGCATCCCCCCGTGAGCGTGTATTGTTTCCACCCATTGGAGAGCGGCTAGCATGCAAACAGCCTGCTGCTTTTATCGTAGCTCAAGTGGGCAGCGTGGAATAGCACTGTCGGCGCGCCGTATCTATGCATCATTGTAGCGGTGCGGTGCGCACGGTACTATTATCCGTACTTCGTGTCACCTATAAAATCGACACATCGATGTATTTAGTTCAGTGGTGTTCTAGTGGTGTTTTAGTGTTTTATCGTTACCCACCGAGCTGGCACGCTGCCTCTCGGTGGTAATAAATTATCATCGACAAAGCAGTCTGGTTTTCTTTCGTTCGTTATCGTCGTTTCTCAACTAAGTAAAAAATAATCACAACGTAGGGCCTGCTCAAGCCCTGGAGGAAACAGTGGTTTACTTGTTTCAGGACATGGAGGCTCGGCGAGTATGGTGAGCGAATAATTATGAAAACCTCCCACCGACCCCACCATCACACGCGGTGGAACACCACATCTCACCAGGAAGTATGTAGTTCTTTTTCCTTGTGTTCACTCGATCACTCGCATCACCGAACAATAGGTAACCGAAAGCTATGCCCGATCTACGACACAACCGTTCACAGCCGATGCTCGACGCAGACTCTTTGTTTCGCGTATCCTTTAAATTTGTACAACTACATTCTATTAACTTTTCTACTAGTCGAACTAATATTTGCAACAAGCAAGTTAAACGTCCTAAAGATCAATCTCTACCATATACCATATATTACGATTTGGTGAAATTAGCTTCCCTAGAAGTATTTCGTGCCTTCTGGCACCTTCATGCTTCTATTGATTTCCAAGTTCATCTTTTTAGTAATAGTGGGCGGATTATTATAAATTAGATAACTCAAAACAGAATCCAAATTTTGCAGATCGGCAGGCAGTCGGTGTGTAACCATCTGGTATCTCTTAGCAAGATGCTTAGAGGCGGGCCGGAAGATTCGAGATGCTACCTTTCCCTGCTTGAGCTGAATTCACAATTATAGGATTGTTCTGCTTTAGCTCAATCGGCAAAGGCGTGGTTACAAAGCATCATCATGCTGGAGGTGACTGGGTTCGATTCTCAGTCTGGTCTACGAATTTTTCATTATGAAAAACTTCTCGACTCTCATGGCATAAAGGGTGTTCTGATAAAAATTTGGTCAAACAGCAATGTGTGTGAGTCGATAAAAGTTTTTATTAATAAGTCAAATTCTTTTTCTTTTTCAAGTTCAGTTAATACAAAATACAGGAGATATATTCAGCTAAGCTTCCTTTTTACCGAATGCAAATTGCCGGGTCAGTTTGCCTTGAACTGTTTCTCGCTCATAACAGCTTTTTGAGTCTTCTTAAGGTTCCGCTGGACGATGGCCCAATATTGTTCGATTGGGTGGAGCTCTGGTGTGTTGGGAGGGTTCTTGTCTTTGGGCACCACTTGAACGTTGTTGGCAGCATAAAACTCCATGGCCTTTTTTCCGTTATGGCAAGATGCCAAATCCGGCCAAAATAGAACGGAACAATTATGTCGCTCTAGGAAAGACAGTCGACGTTTTTCTTGGCACTCGCTCAGATAAATTTCCTGGTTGACGGTTCCGGTCGGAATAGAAACGTTGCTCTTCAAGTCACAGGTACAGATGGCCTGCCATACCAGATATTTCTTCGCAAATTTTGACAGTTTAATGTGCTTGAACATCGGCCACCTTTCCCCGTCCGGTTGCCGTATAAAATTCATGTCCAAGTATCTGTTTAAAGTTTGCCTTGACGCAGGACACATAGTTCTTTTGGTTCCATCTAAAATCCATGTGTGGCCGCACATATTATTCATTTGACACATAATTTTCATTTGCCCTTCTAAGGGGATTATATTTATGTGTGGCAAATCAAATCTTTTAGAATGACTTATGGATTTTTACCATTAATTATGTGCAGATTTTTTTTTCGTGCATGTTCATAATGTTCAAGACGGCTTAGTTTCGTTACACTCTTTCTTCTTTCTGAGCGTATCAAGTTAATTGCTTCCGAAATTCACTTATTGCTTGCTTTCAACTAAGTGTTCCTAGTGCACTTCCACAGTTATTAATGCAATCTATTGCAAAAATCTATGTGTGGAAACATAGAATCTATCAGTAAAATTTTATAAGTGTGGTTTTGGGATGGATATCATTAAAATATCATGAACTAGACATTTGACGGCTACTGAATTATGAGTTTAGATGGAATAACAAGGGATCAATGGACTATTAAGATTTTAAAACTGAACGTGTTTTAATGACATTTTCAATATTAGAATTTCCAATTGGCGCCCCGATATATTTTCGAAGGATGTTATCCAACATCATATTTATAAAATATGATTGGAAACTAATTTCAATATTGGTTGAATTATTTAAATCATACCTCTGGTACAAATCAATGGCATTCGCGAACAAGAAACTTGTCAGTTATTTCAAAGAATATGTCAAATAAATACTCGTAGCCCTCCGTTATTGCAATAAATGGAATTATACAACAAGATGTGATAGAAATATCGAAAACTGATGGATATGTCACTCTTCAGCTAAAATACCTGAATACGGTCTATCCATTCAGGAGCCTACAGCGAGTATTGTTTCGCTTGCAGGTGACGTTCCACGAAAAGTCGTTTATGTTTTATGAAACTTAGGCATATAAATTGAATACAGAACTCCACCAAATAGCGTGGTGGGTGGTGTGTTGCCCACTCGCCCCTTGTTTTGGCTGTCTTCTGCCTAACTATGGTGTTATCTAGTCGCCTGAAAAAAAAACCAACCCCCGTTTTCGAGAGTTTCTGTATTCTATTCCGCCAACTTTTAATGATGGAATCAGTGAGCATGGAATGTATAAAAATACGTTGAAACTGAGCCTTGAAATAGAAATAGCAGAAAACATCATTGTATAATTGAATCCGTGTGTGCATCGGCATATTAAATTCAATATACATGCTTGGCTAAACTAGCATGCATTTAAAATCTAGTAATGAACTGTAAGAGAATCGTGTAACAGTGTATTTATTTTTAATGGTATTACATAATACATACGAACCTATTTAGTTCGGAATCAGATTTCCGGATGATTATCACTGCATAAAATGTTTATAGTCATGTGATTGATGAAGAAGCTTCCTTCGTTTATAGCTTTATTTATATGAATTTTAGCTATTTCGTCTGATGGATCATCAATTTACCAGATATTTTGTGATTTTCACTATACAGCTGGTCGCTAATGATTGGAACCGCCATTGTTTTGCCAGTTAAATAGTCTTATTGATGATTCATTCTCATTTTTTTCTTACTTCTTAATAAACATATATTAGAATAATATACTCTGAAACTGATGTTAATTATTCTGTTTCATGGTTGTTTTTACATTTTGTGTTGAAATAAAGGCTTCTACTTTTATTATGCGGGCGGTCAATCTTATTGGAGCTGCCTGAATTTAAGTTGTTTCAATAAACTGATGTGATGTGATGTGATAAGAACCCACCATCAGTGTAAGGATTACCTATGTCTGCAGGACTATCTCAGTAGGTTGTCCCGAGAGAATAGCCTACGTGATGTTTTATGGTAGAAGGCCGCGTACCTTCACATGACAAGGAACTGTCAACTCCACGAATCCTTATCCAGTCATCAAATCCATCGACCGCCTTAGGGTACCCTCCCAATCCCGGTTAAATAGGGGAGCGGTACCTATACTCACCATAGTACATATATTCATCACATTCTGCATCCAGCTTCAAACGTAAAAAGATGTGTAATTTCTCCAATAAATGGACGCAGTAACCAAGAATACATAATTCTGGCAAATAAAATTAGGTCTTGAATATAATTAAAAGCTACAAAAACGTTTCGGAAACTTAAATTTCGGAGAAATAATGAGCAGTCAGATTTTCAACACAATTTCTTACCTTTGCACTACAAATTCGTCGTATTGATCTATTCGTAATGGGGAATATACTCGAGCCAAACTCCAAGTTTTCTCTTGAATTGCACTATATCCTCACACATTTTCGTTGCGTAATTGCACAAACCATAAAAATCACACTTCACTTATTACACTAGCCACACGAGAATCTACGAATACTTAATAAAATACTAGAAACCTATGGGATTAATTTTCACAATAATTTAAATACGCTTGCACCTATTCTGAACCGTGTTTACAATCGACGTAACCGCTTGATGTTGCCAAACTATTTTATTATGACTCTTATTCGAATGAAATGGGTTTGGTAGTACTTCAATATCACTTTTTATGTGGGTGTGCTACAAATCCCCCAATTTTTTTTTTTACTTATTTATTTTCCGTCGGCCTATTTCCTCACATGGTGACAATCACCGACGCCAGGAAGACGACTCCACCACCTGGACCCTACCTAAGTCATGAGTCACTATGAACCGGGACCAACGGCTTTACTTCCCTTCCGAAGGAAGACGTGACCAAGATTTTTTCGCCTTAGAAAAACCACCGACGTCGACTGGGATTGAACCCAGACCCACTGGGGCGCCAGTAGCAGTCACGCTTACCACTTCACCACCGACGCCGGCCATTCGCCCAAAGTTAATAATAAATAAAAACATAGGGTATGTGTCCCTTGACTCAGCCTATTATGCAATGATCCATTACATTTTTTATTATTACTCATAAAGTGTTTAAGCTGGAAGCGAGATTCCATTAGTTATATACTTGCAAAGATATGTTTGATAAGGCATTTGGTAAAATTGTTACCGGCGGGTAACATTTGTTTAAAATGATTCGTAATTGAGTACGGGAAAGGAGGGTAAACATTATAAAGTTAAATCTATTTCCAACGGTCATTTTGGATCGATGCGTAGGGCAGTCGACATACGGTAGACGACGAACAGCTAAAATTGTTGTGTATCGAGTGGGTGGCTGGATGCACTGAATCCGAACGGGGTGGAAATGGAAAAACGCTAGAGGGAGAAAGTTCGTGTCTTCGGGATGATGATGATGTTAAAAACGAATGCGAGTCAGTGGAGTTCGAGAATCCAACCTATCAACTGGTTTTAAGAAGTCACTAGGAAAAAAAGACGAACGGAGAAAAGTACGGCCGAGTTAGGTCGTGGTCAGATCGTTTTGGCGAAACTTGACCCTCAAGACAGTTGCTGAATTTTCAAGCCGCCGAACCACCGTGTGACCAAAACGATACGGTGATATTCATCGCACCTTGTTGTAGGGGACATCGCCGAAAAAGCCGGCTCCCACGAGGGGTCACCGACAGTCGTCCGCTCGTCGCCATCTTCGTGCCACGGCCGAGTGCCGCATGGTCGTCGTTGAATTGTGTGCCAGATCACGCCGTAGACTTCACTTACGCCCACTTGACGTCACCGATATCGTTTGCCGTAATACCGTCCACCCACACCGGCATCATCCTCACATGCGGGGCACATTACCAGCTGCGCGTCATCGAGTCCCTCCTTCACTTCCTTCCGAACGGTCACCGTTGCCAAGAGCCGAAGCCCATACCGGCGCCGTCCGTCACCAGCGTACCTACATCACCACCACTTACACCGTCGTAGCCGCTATTAGCCAGTTCGACGAATAAATGAATTTGTAAAGTCAACTGTGAGTATTCGATAAAGCATAGGTTCCCGTACTCCGAAAATTCCCCCACGTCCGTACGCCCTGAGACCTGGAATCCAGAAGAGGTCTTGAGTACACACCCCGGAGGCTGCCGTTGGCTCAAGACCAGCAGCCTGGGTTTTTCCGGCGGTTCCCGTCTGGAACTAGGCCAAGAGATTCCAGGGTAAAAAAAAAAGGTCTTATAATATTTATCACGAAAAGTTACTCAACTCTTTTTATAAAGCCAGAAACTTTCGAGGGATATGTATTTTATGTCGGTCTATAGGCACCAAATTGGGTCTATTCATGGATGCAACTTCGTCCCATTTGATGAATTCATTGAAAAACGCAGTCTTTGTACGTTTTTTTTCTCTAATTTTATGAATTAAGGCATTGCAAGCTGTATTCGTTTTACTAAACACATAATTTCACAATACAAACTAAAGTAAACTGCTGCAAAACACTTAAGTAATGTCCATATATGATTTATCAGCCATTCAGTAATGAAAACATTATAATTCACTATACAATGATTTTGTTCCTTCGGTTTGTGTTGAGATGAGTCACTTGAAAACAAACAACAGCAAACTCATGCATTTCCATTTATAACTTTACCAATAACAACCTTTTTACTACGTTATTGATACAACAGGCCATAGTTGGGAACATTCCCAAAAATATGTCCCCAACATTGGGTCTACGATTTTCTTGAAAATCATTGTTATTTTAACTATGTGAACAGTTAGTTTGTTACGTGCAACTATTTTCTGTACATCCAGAATGCATTACTTGCTTTATCGATTCAATTAAGCCATATTTAGATCTCTTGAAGATTGTGTAGATCATCTGTTCAGCTTAACCAGTGAAATCATGATGCCCCAAAAGTTCAAGAAATCGAAAATTACGCGGAAGTGAACAACTATAAGTTGATTAATATTGTCTCAATTACTTCGGATTACATCGGTCATCCTAATAGCAACATGATTTTGTTGATTATTGCTGATTTAATGACACATTTGGTACATAGGCCGAATGAAGGAGCTAGGCTAACATTACATCCCCTTACCATACTTCTTATTGTAGATTTTTTCAATGTTTACCGAGAAATAAAGTTCCACATTTAATAATATTTTTACATCTCTGTTAAATTTGGCGGCACTGCTCACATACTGTATAGCATACACATCAACGCTAGTGTGCGTGTTCAATCATTCATAGAGCATTCTATGCCCAACATTATGGTGAGTCTTGTTGTCAATATTCTCATGGAAGAATAACAAACAAATCCTCTCATTTATGCATGCTACCCAACACACGTGAACTGCTGTCAACGTGAATCTGCTTATTGAGCTCAAGATAAGTTGCGCTTCCCTAGTTATTATAGGAACAATGAAAATGTTTAACAAAGATGATGATATATAAAAAATATTAAGATACAAAATGTAGGGAATTTTACGGCTATATTACAGCTTAGATTCAATGAACAAAATTATTCCAGCTTATATTTGTGCTTGTGGACTTGCCGCCATATAGCAAATTTCTACTGTTCCCAATCAAATAGTTTAATAGTTTAATGGTTTAAAATTTAAATAACTCACCATAAAAGCATACCAAGAACAGGAGGACGGACTATGGAGGCGAAGGATTAACCGTGAGCTCGCGCAACTCGCCGGCGAACCCAGTGTTCATAAAGTGGCAAAAGCTGGAAGGATACGTAGGGCAGGACATGTTGCGAGAACGCCGGGCAACTATCCTGCAAAAATGGTGGTCGACGGGAACCCGGTTGGTACAAGACGATGTAGGGCGCAACGAGCAAGATGGTCAGACAAGGTGGAGCAAGACCTAGGGGGTACAAGGTGTCCAAGAGATTGGAGAGGAGCAGCCACGAATCGGGCATTATGGAGGGATATTGTGTATCAGGCTATGTTATAGTACTGTGACGTTATGCCATCTAAATAAAATAAATAAATAAAATAAAAAAGCATACCAGACGCTAAACAGAAGAAACAAAGTACCTTAAATTCAGTATTTTTAAACTTAAAATTAAGTAACTGATGTTGAACTGGAGAGATGGGTAAATATGATTCTGCACATTAGATAAATATTACTCAATGGATAAGTACTTCATTGACAACTCATTTTTGATTAAAAATGGAAGTCATTTGCATACTTTTATTACTTGACGTACAGGGTGCGGCAGAAAATAATGCAAAAATGTTCAAACTTGAGTATTGGGTTAATTCGTGTAGCTAATGACTAATTTCTGTCAAAAGTGTATTTGTTTATGTTTACTTTCAACTGCTGTTTTCAAACATTTTATTTGTTTTATTGCAAATTCGTCAAAATGTTCGCGAAAGAAGTGATCACCAGTTTGTTGCTCGCCCAGAAGAAGCCGAAAGAGATTGCCAAGGTGGTAGGGTTCCATTTGGCAACAGTTTACCGCATGAAAAAGTCCCTGTAGGATGTTCCTAAGCAGCGGAAGCCGGGAAGCGGACGTCCGCGCTTTTCACGCACGCCGAACGTGATCAAATCGGTCCGTGCAAAAATTGCTCGCAACCCGGTGCGTTCCATAAGTAAACTTGCAAAGGAAGCCAATATTTCAGAGAAATCCATGCAGAGAATCATCAAAGAAGACCTGCATGCATCTTCCAGAGCCAGAGTGAAACCCCCTTGATTACGGACCGGGTTAAGAAACTAAGAGTGACTCGTTCCAAGAGATTGCTTTCCTTCTTGAAGAAGGAAAACATAATAATCCTGTTCTTCGACGAAAAGCTTTTCGGCATCGATGCTGTGGCCAACAGCCGCACGGACCGGTTCATTTCACCGCAGAAAATGGAGAACGTTCTGGAAAAAGTGAAAATCAAATTTCAAACAAAACCTTCGGCTGGTGTCATGATGTTTGGCTTGGTGGCGTCCAACGGTTTGAAAATGCCGCCTGTTTTCATTGATGCTAGAGTTAAAATCAATACCGAAGTGTATATCGATATTTTAAAGGACCAAGTGCTTCCCTGGGTGGAGGCCAACTTCTCCGAGGACCAAAACGTTGTCCTACAATCAAACCCAAAAATGGTTGAACGTATACATAAAGTTTTGGCCCCCTAGCAGTCCAGATCTTAATCCGTTGGATTATTCGATTTGGGCATAGCTTCTTTATAACCAGATCTGTTCATTTAAAAGTATTTTTAATCGTTATAAAACCTGTGTGTTGCTTGGCAAACAAGCTTTGCGGATGATATGGACAATGTCAGCCAAACATTTGGAGCGGTGGTAAAACTGTACACCCGCATGAAACGTGAAGCAAGAAAAATCGACCTGGTGGTGAATGTGTCGAAGACAAAGTACATGCCAATAGGTGACAGCGAGTGTGACATGGCTCACCTAGATGTTACGATAGACGGGGATTTTTTCGAGGTGGAGGATGACTTTGTCTACCTTGAATCCAAACGGCAGAAAACAACGTTGGCCGTTAGAAAAGATTTACGCCCGCAACAAATCTCGGATTATTTTTCATTAGGGTGAATCTAACATTGCGAGATTCTCTCTGGTTTCGTTCTCTTTCATTTATTACAGCGCTGTTTTAAAACTTTCTAAGGATCCTTTAGTACAGATCGAAACGTAACAGTAGTGGCTTGCATACACTACAAATAATAGAATGAAAAACGTAAAGGTGATTAGAATATGAATGAAATAGACAGTAAAAAGGAAAGAGAGTCTCTCAATGTTAGATTTGCCCTAATGAAAAAAAATCCCTAGAAATGTACCATGTACAAAGCGCTTATGAGACCGGTGGTTCTCTAAGAACATGAAACTTGGACCATGTTCGAAGAGGACTTGCAAGTTTTTAGTGTATTCCAGCGACTTGTGCTTGAGGTCATCTTTGGCGGTGTGCAGGAGAACGGTATACAAATATACTGAAGGTGGCAAAAGCTGGAAGGATACGCTAGGCAGGGCATGTCACGAGAATGTTGGATAATAACCCTGCAGAGATAGTGTTGTGGCAGTGAGCTTGATGAGCAGAACAGGTACAAAACAATTTGGTGAGTGTGGGTGCAACCGAAAATGAAGAAATGCAGCCGCAAATCGCGTGTTGTGGCGTGATATGGTTGATTCAGTGTTATTTGTATAGTTGTTTACTAGAAAAAATAGGAAAAATTAATAATAGTTAATTTGTATTGATACGTTTGCAATATAATACTGATCAACTACAGCATATGTTTTGGAATAACACCGCCTTTAACCTTCTTGACCAGTTCCAGACGTTTTTCGAAACCGTCACAGGCGGCACACATGACTTCCATTTCGTCCCAAATACGTTTGAATATGGTTTTCAATTGGTTCATATTAGACGCCCTGTGGTCATTTACCTTCGCCAGCATTTATGACCATACGAAATAATCCAAGCGAACGAGATTTGCAGTATGCGAGGGGCTCCGTCCTGCTGAAACACGTAGTGATCATCTTTGAACACCTCTGCACACATATGACTTGACAACTTTCTCCAAAACTTCCGTTTTATAATATACGGCATTCACTGTACCGCTTATTTTGATGAAAACCAGTGGTTATTTGCCTCGCTTGCAAATTCCTCCCAAACCATCACTGACGCAGCGCTTTGGAACCGTGGAATATTCCTATCGCTCTCTGGAACAGTTCTCGAAGAGAGAGCACAATCTGTCGTTCTGGACATTGTGGGATTGATGCAAGACGAATAACTTTTCGTCGGAAAAGATAAATTCTTCCCCACCGTGCCGCGACAAAAGCAGACTTGCTCTTTCAAGTCGTTTCTGCTAGGAAGGTTCCGAAACTCCGCGAACCTTACCTTTCTTGAAAGCTTGGAATTCGAGGTCATTTTGCAGTATATTATGAATTGACGATCTCGAAACATTCAGATCTTCTCCGTTCCCTTACCACTTTAACAACTCGTGCAGTCCGCACCGTACGAGGATCTCTCCCGGTCATCCAACGAGCAGGTGTCATGGAAGGCTTGGTGCACAAAATCCCGCTTTAACGGGTGGCAACTAAAATTTGGGAATTTATTTCTCAAGCTGTCAAAAAAAGACAAACATAGTTGAAGAAGATCTGATTTATTCAAATAAAAGATACATTGTCCATTGTTGAAAAAAAAATTAGTGAACATTTGAAAACGGTCCGTAATCGGATGTTCGGCGAAGCTTCCGTTTGATGTCGGAACAGGAGCGTTGTACGGCCTCCATGTCAACTTTGCGAATGCATCTCTTGATTCTACCAATCAACTGTTTGCAATTCGTGGCTCTCCAGTTATTTGTGTACACCAAGGAACTCAAAACCCCGAAGAAATCTGCGATTGGGCGACACTGAGGCAGATTTGTCGGGTTGTGGTTTTTGGGTACAAATGGGATCGAATAGGTTTTCAGGAACGATTGTGTTTTTATGGCGTAATGCGAGGACGCTTTATCCGGCCAAAACACGTATTGTCCATCAGCATGATGTTTTTGTAGAAACGGGATCAAAATTTTCTTCAAACATTCGTTCTGGTACACATCTTGATTGATTGCCAAACCAGAGGGCTTGAACCATGACTTTCTCGGAAATGGCAATGTACAGCATCACTTTCTGTTCAAACTTATGTTTATGTTCAAACTTATATTTTATGTTCAGAGGTGTAGTAGAACTATCCGTTGAATAGTATCGATCGTTTCCGGGAATCTGCGTCTTCGAAAAAGGGAAGTAGCTTTCGTCGTCCAAAACAAAACTTTTTCCGGAATAATTTTTACTCAGCCAACGGCATTTGGATTTCAGCGTTGAAATCTGTGCATCAGTATATTCCGGGGCTCGTGTCTTCTTTCGGCACTTTATTCCGACTCTTTTCAATGTTTTGCAGATGTACTGGTGAGAACAGTTGAACTTTTTTGCGGCATCCCGTTGGCTCAGTGAATCCTTGTTGTTGAAGGCACGAGAAAGAGAACGAAGTCCTTTTGCGTCCATAATTTTGGCTGGTCTTCCACTACCTTGCTTGTGAGCAGTTGTTGGGGATCTTAGGATATGGTAAACAGTCGAAGTCGCAACATTTTCGCTTTTAAAATGTTGTACCGTATACGTTTTGCCGTGATTTCTGTGCAGTTCGTAGAACTGTACAACGCGCTCGCGAAATACTTCTTGTTTCGACGGCATTTTGAGCAAAACTGAGCAAGCATAAACAAAACAGAAAATACTAGCAGAAAGAGGAGAGAAAGAGCTAACGCATACACACTCTTATTTCTCTCGGAGCTCGTTTGTTGTTGAGCATAGAGGCCTCGAAAAAATTCCAAAATTTTAATTGCCACCCGTTACTCAGAGGTTTTTTAAATTTCTGAAAATAGCGCCCGAACGCTCACCTTTCAAATACGTTTTTATAAACACAGCACGAAACTGCTTCATCGCTGGTAAAAGATAAACACCGAACGAAAACAATCGGACATAACCTAAACGCGTTTGTATAAACATAGTGCAAAACTACACCAACACATACGTGAAGCATGTTGAGTAGTTGCACGATAACAATGCAAGGAAAAAGTGTATGAGAATAGATTGGACATGGTGTAAACTAAAATATAAGTAACATAATATTTATATTAGGAGTAACAATGATTTTAATATGGATGGACTTTTGATCGTATGTCAAAATTTTGTAAGTATTCTTAGTTTGTATAACTTTGATTTCTTCTGTAAAATTATATTTAACTTCATATGTGTTTAACGGGAAATTTAAATTTGGAGACAAGTTTGTATCCAAAAACAGACCCAATATTGTGCTAATAGCCCGACATTGCATCCATATTCGTTGAATGCTTTCGTCCTTAAAGGTAAGTTTTTTAACTTTTCGTGGTTCAGTGCAACTTATCAAAGTAAATATATAACTACCCGAACATTATACTTGCTTTTAATTATAATGTTTTGAAGAAAATGTTCTTCTCATCAACATGAAATTCTAGGAGTAGAAAGCAGTTTTTTTCTAAAACCAAATATATGAAGAGAAATTCTGCCGGATACTGCTTTTCAAAATACACTGATAGGCAACATAAAGTACCCACCTCATCGTTTTTGCAATTTCTCTCATTTACTTGGTTCAAATTAAAGTAAACACACTGTATTTTTTTATTATCTTATTTTTTATATTCTTTTAAAGTTTCTCCCATGGAATACTGCAAAATAAGGAGTTTTACTTAAAGAAAAAAAAATCAATTTGAGTTGAAAAAAAAAACAGTGACAAAATAAAGTGCCCACTTCATTTAGGCTACAGAAAACATAAATTAAAGTAAAATAAAAGCATTTCAATAATTGATGTGTCCTCCTTTGGCCTTCAGGACCTCCTGCAGGCGCTTCGACATGCTCTCGACCAGGTTCTTTAGGTGCTGTGGATCTAGCTCTTCCCAGGCTCGTTCCAGGGCTTCAAAATAGTTATTTTTATTGGTAACACCAGTTTTGTCAACCCTGGCATCGAGAATCGCCCACAAATTCTCGATGGGATTGAGGTCCGGGCTTTGTGGAGGCCATTCCAGCGGTTTGATCCGACAAGACCGGAAAAAGATTTGGTCTTCTTGGCAGTATGCTTCGGGTCGTTGTCCTGCTGGAATACGAACTTCTCTTCAAGGCCCGTCTGGATCAGCGAAACCTCCAGATTTTCTCGCAGGATGTTGATGTAAGAATCTGCCGTCATTTTCCCGTCGATTTTCACAATGCTTCCCACTCCACCCCACGAAAAACACCCCCAGACCATCACATTTCCTCCTCCATGCTTCATCGTGCCTTGGATGTGGCGCTCCTGAAGCTCCTCTCCCGATCTGCACCAAACACGAACCCGCCGCTTTTGGTTAAACAGCTCGAATTTTGATTCGTCCGTCCAGAGAACCGTTTTCCAGAACTCTAGGGGCTTATCAGCATGCTCCTTAGCAAACTTAAGCCGTTTGGCTTTGTTTGCCTTGCTGATAAATGGGTGCTTCCGGGCAAGTTTGCTATTCAACCCCTGTGCTACGAGACGGCGACGAACAGTTCGACCGGAAACTGATAACTGAAGGGTTTCCTGGATCTCGCGGACAGTTACCTTCGGGTTCTTCTTGACTTCGCGCATGATCTTGGTGTCCGTTCTCGCATCCGTTTTCCGCTTCCTGCCTCTGCCAGGGCGATCCACCACTGATCCAAACGTTTTGAGCTTCAGAAGAATTTTGCCAACCGCTGCCTTACTGATACTGTACTTCTTAGCGACAGCCCGGGCGATTCACCGTTTTGCTCATCACGAACGACCAATTTTCGGATACACAAGAGAATTGCTTTCAAAAGCACTGCGTTCTCCATTTTTTTTCAATTGAATCAAATGCGATCACGTATACAAATGCACCAGGTTGAGCCGTTTGCTTCAAAACATGTCAAATATCAAAACATAACAATCGAGGGGTCTTCCAATGGAAACATATCGAAAACATATCGATTATTGAAGTGGGCACTTTATTTTGTCACTGTTTTTTTTTCAACACAAATTGATTTTTTTTTCTTTAAGTAAAACTCCTTTTTTTTAGTATTCCATAAGTGAAACTTAAAAGGAATATAAAAAATAAAATAAGAAAAAAAACTACACTGTGTTTAATTTAATTTGAACCAGTAAATGAGAGAAATTGAAAAAACGAATAGGTGGGCGCTTTATTTTGCCTATTAGTTTAGCCCTCTGCTCAATTTCAACTGCTTCTATTCCATTTTTACAGCCTTCCGTACTCTAACGGATCTATCAATACTTTCTCGTCATATCTTTGGTTCTAGCAGAAATTGGTGTACCCTCTTAGGGTCTCATGTTGCTGAGAAGATATTTTCCTTCAAAACATTATAATAAGATTATTATTGTTTTCAGCTCAATTATTAAATAAAGTTACAATTTAAAATACAATCGAATACCGCATATTAGGTTGAATCAAGGAATAGAGATTAAACAATATACCAAAGCTACAAATCGGCATTTCTAATTTGATTTTTTTTTATTTGAAAATTTCAATTTGATATGACTTGATGCATAAGGTCTGTATCGGCAATAATCCGGACACCTCAAAACATGAATAAAACATAAATTTCGCATTATATTTCTGTCGCAGTTGTTTATTTCAGATTCATGGGATGTGTTTTAACAATTTTTGAAGACAAAACATAGCTATTCGGTATTTGCATAAGATTTTCAAACTTTGCGCTTAACTCCGTCTATTGAGGTTTGTACAGACTCTTCAGAGATTGTAGAAGCCGTCTATGTCCAAATTTGCTGGAAGAGTTTGATGTCTTTGATTCCTTGCTTCTTTCCAGAAAGCTTCCGCTTCATCAGAGCCCAATATCTCTCGATTGATAATAGCTCTGGGCGATTTGGCGGGTTTGAGGTTTTTGGTACAATGTTTACTTGATTTGCTTGGTACCATGCATGATATCAAATCGGGTCAGAACAAAGGTTTTTCTTTGTGACTTTTAATGAAGGGTAGCAATCGCTTCTGCAGACACTATTTCTGATAGAGCTCCTTGGTGATTGTGCCTGTAGTGACGAAAGCTTTACTCTTTTTGCCACACGTGCAAATTGCTTGCCACACAAGGTATTTTTTGGGAAATTTCGATGCCTTCTTCATTCTGAAATGCTCAGCTGTAGCATTTCTGACCCTAGCAGAATAAAAAGCCAGCCCGGAAAGCTGCTTGAAATCCTCCAGGACATAATTTTCATCGTCCATAACAACGCATGAAAACATCGTCAAATATTCGCAGTACAAACGTCGAGCCCGTGATTTTGCTGCCAAGTTCTGTTTGTCGTTGCGATTTGGAACTGTTTTTAGTTTATACGACTTATGTCCCAAGCGTTCTTTTGATTTTTGGACGAAACCAGGTGACATCCCTATTTTACGAGCCACCGTTCGAATGGAGAGATTTGGGTTTTTCGTTAATATCCTTTGAAACGTTTTGAAAATGATTTGAGCACATCGTGAACAGTGGATTTAGGCAAATCCAATGTTTTTGCAAGGTCCCGTATGGACAAGTCAGGATTTGCCGTACGCCCGTACAAAATTCGCTCGCGCACTTGTTTTTCTTTCGTCACCATCTTGAATACTAAACACGAAACGTAAACATCAATCATAGTCTTTTTCATCATAGACTCTCAGCTATACCACAGTGAAATTTTTCATTCCTACGTGCAATATTTCAAAAGTTACAATGGTTTGAAGGTGTCCGGATTAATTTGAATACAGATTTTATCCATTTGAAAACGATTCAAGTATGACTTTATATGAATTTTCGAAATTATGTGTATGTCAATGAAAACTCATAGGTTTTTGCTTGGTCAGGGTTTTATTTTATTCATTTTTTATATGTACATCTTCACGTATTTGTAATTAACATAGCTTCATATATATAATTTTTAAATCTTTCACAGACAAAGTAAATTTCGTTGGCTTATCCTTTGAATCAGAAAACCTTTTAGCTGAAATTTGTTTTTCTGTAATAGGTACAATGCAATGAACCTTTTTTGTAACAGGTATTGTCTTTACGTGGCTATAGAACTTTTCAAGTTCTTCTGACATTTTTGCATACTGTTCAGCTGATATGAATCAGCAATTCAGTTCTGTAATACTTTTATTCGACTGTTCAACTACCCAGTCGAGGAGTTTTGATTGTGTTTCCATAATCTTTAGCTTGCTCTCTTTGCCATTTGCTTGAGATTACCATCAATAGCATTACATGGACCTTTCCCATGAGACGTTCCAATCCACATATGGACTTGAAACTGTACACGCTGGCAAAGTTCTTTTTGTTCTTATTGTGACATGAAAAGAATTTTTGAGGAATATATTGAATTTCGTTAAATGAAATCTAGCAATTTGGTTATAAACAATTGAACTGCTATTGAGCCATTGGTCAATACTTCAGATATTATGATAAAGCTTTTGTTTGCCAATTTATTGTCCTTCTTATAATATACTTCAAAGGTTTGGTAATAAATAGAATCAACCACCTGATTTAATTGTATCATCACTTAGGTTTAAAAAAATTATAATTTCAAAATAAGGCCTTTCCAAATAGTAGTATGGATTTTTCCAAACAAAGACCCTTAATAAATCCAAATTGTGAGGTTTGAAGTCCAAATTGATACACGGTGAAAATTGTACATAAGAAAAAAAAAATTCTCAAAAGTGCCAATCTCGCGATTGAAGGCGAACTTTTAGACAATTTTATTGCCTATATTAAAAAAAGAACGTTTTATTCTAAGATAGTCACATTTTGAAATTGACTTTATATTTTTTGTTAGCTAGTAAGAATCGGTTTTACACTTTTTTCTTAAGAGCTAAAACAGTCTTCTAAAAGTCACCTGTAAGTATGTCTTTTTTAAGTCTTTTCCTTTTTGCGTTATATTGACATGAAAAATGTGTTGTTGGAAAAACTTTGTTGCTTTAAAAGTGCCCATCTTGCGTCCTATCTGGTATGGCAAACTTTTAGGCAGTCATACTGCCTTTCTTTTTAAAAATAAATTTCTTTAAATTCTACGATAGTCATTTTTTGCTAATTGACTTTAAATTTTAAAATATTATTTTTAGCTCGAAAGAATTTATTTTACAATTATTACATTTTTTTTACAACAACTACACAGATAATTTTCCAAAACTCACCCATACATCGCTTTTTTGTAAGTCTTGTCTTATGTTGATTTAAAACAAATCGATCCAAAAATTAAGCCCTCTTCAAATAGCAGCCTGGATAAATTTTGAAAAAACAAAGTACATTAAGGTTTTTTTTACACGTTTTTCCTACACGGATTGTTTTCGGCAATAAATCCAGAACGAAACAACTTATCTACCTAGTTCGAATCACATTCTACGTTTTAGGCAACAAGTAATCATATGGCAGTTTTTCAAAAAATTCACAATTGTTGGTGTAAATACTAAAAATATCAAAAACTTTATTTTGACCATTGCATGGAAAGGTAACGCATGCAAACAAAATCGGAGCAATTTAAAATGTTTAAGCATGTGAATTTATCAACTCTATTGAGTCTTTTTTTTACACGGTTCCATACTAAAAGTGAAACGTATCCCCCGTGAAAAAAAAAACCTTGGTGTATGCAAAGTTGCTTGAAAAGACATAGTCTACCCACCCACAAAGTTTCATTGGATTCTGAGAGGGTGTTGCACATTGATGATACAAACTTGCATGACAACCACTTCAAATCTGTGCCCACTACTGGTTCAATTTCATTACGCAATATGCAGTACGTATGAATTGTTAAAATCGTTAAAATCATCACAACCTCGAAATAACGTCAGCTCACTGAATTCAGCTTCCAAAAATGTACGATGGAAATACGTATACAAGCGTAAATAACTCTGGTTGTCGCTTGTGAACCTGTTTACGTTCACAGGAATATAATTTACTTTGTTAACATCTGCTAATTATGTAATATTTTCGGTACATTAAATTTGGAGGGTGGAATAATTACGTAGACAAGCATAAATGACGATGACGCGATGACGATGATAATGAAGGTGTGAGCAGTAAGAAGGACCTTCCTGTACGGCTCCTGTCAACCAGTGTAGCGGAATACACAGACGTAATTTAGCACACAGCCAGCAACCAATTCGTCCTACCACCAATCGTCCGAGTATGAAAGGTACGAGGAAACACGAGCAGGAGAGGACAACGTGAATGTAGAACTCGGGACCATCAGACATCATTGCGCATCATTTCATCTCATTAGGACGAGCATCCGTTAGCGATTTGCACACCATTTTCAGCACGTATCTACTCCTCACTGAGTATACTTCAACACATCTCTGCATACCTTAATGTCACCTTTCATTAAAACTGCATGAAGCTTACCGTTTTTTACATGCAGTTCGTACATCGTCCTTATTGCAACTTCACATTTGACTGTTTGGTACCAACATGGCGGTTAATGTAAATCGATATAAGTACCTAGTGCACATTGTATCGTTGGTGCGCTCGCTCGGTTGTGTGGTAGGGATGAAATTAGACGGAAATCGACATAAATCAAGAGAAGTTGTCCCCGAGTGTAGTTGTTGGCCAATTAATGTGAATGGACTTGGTGTATGGATGTCGTGTATATTGAATTTCTTTAATTCTCAATTATAATTTACCCGCAGAAATCTCCATTTTGTACGAGAGATTTTTGTTTTTGTGATTATTGCATTCAACAAGTTTACTTTGATAATTGTTTAAATGCATTATTATTGCGTTATATTTTTCATTTTGTTGAGTTGTTCGCCTTAAGACCCAGATGTAGTAGATGACGTTTGGTACATTAGATACTTCTGACAAACAAATGTGGTTCCTTCTCTTGCCATAAGTGTACATGACATCGGCGTACTTGCCCAGTGTAGGTCCATTGTGCAAAGAAAAGTCAAATTTATTTGTGATCTCAATGATATTATTTCAAATCAACGATTGGAGCAAAACTTCAGTTCATGAGCCACAATATCTTAAAGAGTGAAATTCAAAAGTGCTTACTCACGTTGTTTTGTAAACCAAAGGATGCATTCAAACGTGGCTTCCGCAGGCGATTCAACAAGTTTTTGAACAATCGAAACCAATAGATCAAGCGGAATCTGCTTCGCGCATCGGCTGAAAACGGTTGTGTCGATTCTTTGTTGCGGACTATTCTATTATCGGGCATAGCGCATTATCTATTGTTCAGCGGCGCGATTGTTCGAGTGAGCGAAAAAAGTAGAACAATAATGTTGTGGTCAGGTGATATATGTTGGTTGCTGTGGGTGTAGATCGTGATTGATTTTGTGGTTGGTTTTGACCCGTAAAATTGGTTCACCTTACTTTACCTTACCAATCAGACTAAGGCCGGCGTGGCTTCTGCTGTACACAGAAGTAGTTTCCATTGTAATCGGTCCATGGCTGTACATTCTACTTGATCGATCGACCTTGCTCGTTGCGCGCCTCTTCTTCTTGTACCTGTCGGTTCGTTTTCGAGAACTATTTTCACAGGGTATGCCCAGCCTATCGTAGTCGACCGATTTTTGCGATGTGAACGATGGGAGGTTCTCCCAGCAACTGGTGCAATTAGCGGTTCATTCGCCTCCTCCACGTTGCGTCTTCCATCTGCACTCCACCGTAAATAGTACGCGGCACCTTCCATTCAAAGACTCCAAGGGCGCGTTGGTCCTCCACTAGCAATGTCCATGTTTCGTGGCTGTAGAGAACTACCGGTCTAATTAATGTCTTGTAGATGGTCAACTTTGTGTTCCGGCGAACTTTGTTCGATCATAGCGTCCTTCGGAGTCCAAGGCAGAAACGATTGTCAGCCATAATGCGCCTTTGTATTTCTCTGCTAGTGTCGTTATCGGCGGTCACCAATGATCACATATACACGAATTCGTCTACTACCTCGATTTCATCACCGTCGATCTGAACTCGTGCTAGGAGGCTTACATTGTCTTCTCGTGAGCCTCTTCTTTTTCATGTATTTTGTTTTCAACGCATTCATCACAAGCCCAATCCTACCAGCTTCAGCCTTAAGTCTGATGTACGTTTCCGCCATCGTCTCAAAGTTACGTGCTACGATATCAACGTCGTCGAAACCAAATAGTTGGACAGGCTTCCTGAAGATCGTGCCATTCGTGTCTATCCCAGCTCTTCGAATCACACCCTCCAGTGCAATGTTAAACTACAAACACGACAATCCATCACCTTACCGTAACCCTCTCCGAGATTCGAAGGGACTCGAGAATGTCCCTGATACTCGGACGACACACATCACTCGATCCATCTTAGCTTTGATCAACCGCGTCAGTTTTCCGGAAATCCGTATTCGTGCATGATTTGCCATAGCTGGTCTCGATCGATTGTATCATACGCTGATTTGAAATCGATGAAAAGATGATGTGTAAGCACGTTGTATTTGCGACATTTCTGCAGCACTTGCCGAATCGCAAAATCTGGTCCGTAGTAGCGCGGGCACCCATGAATCCCGCTTGGTATTTCCTCACGAACTCCTTTGCAATTGGTGACAGGTGGCGGCATAATATTTGGGAGAGCAACTTGTTGGCAGCGCTCAGTATCGTGATCGCACGATAATTGCAGCAATCCAGCTTGTCGCCCTTTTTAAAGATGGGATACTCTATCCTCTCCATCATCCAATCCTCCGGTAAACATTCTTCCTCCGAAATCTTGGTAATTACCCAGTGCAGCGGTCTGGCCAGTGCTTCACCACCGTATTTCAATAGCTCGCTTGGTAGTTGGTCAACACCAGCGGGTTTGTTGTTTTTCAACCGACCAATTTCCTCCTCAACTTCCTGATGGGTTGGAGTCAGGGTCCTGTCATCTTCTGCACCTGTTCCTAGATTTATTACCGTGCCACTTTCGTTCGCTGTAACATTACCGTTCAGGTGCTCGTCGAAGTACTGCTTCCACCTTTCAATCTTCTCACACTCTCCGGTGAGAAGGTTGCCATCCAGGTATCTGCACATATCATGCTTGTGGTCCGTCGCCTGTGCGCGAGCTGTTCAACTTCTCATAGAATTTGCGGGTATCGTTAGCACGGTACAGTGCTTCCATTTTTTCGCGGTCTCGATCTTCCCTCTGGCGCTTTTTCCTTTGAAGAATAGAATTTTGTCTGTTCCGTGCCTGTCTATACCGTACCGAAAAAAATAATTAATGTCAACAAGAGCGTAAAATTTCCCCTATTTTAATTCCAAACCAAAGGAGGCGTAAGCAATGAAATCGGTTGCAGCCTTTGCTGCGCCATACATCAATGTTTGCAATCCTTCATTCAACAGGCTAGATTCAGGCGTTATCTGGTTTAAATTTACATAAAATATCCTATTATTTTCTACACTTTTGATTGTTATTTTTGTATTCTCCCCAGCGCGGAAGTAACGATCTTTGATGAAGTTTTGACGTAGACTACGTCTTACGGCAAGGGTAGGGTGTCAAATGAAAATCTAAAATTTTGCGACCGTCACGAAAAACCGTACGTTTTGTACGCGAATAACTCACATAATCCACGATAGATTTACATGATTTCTTCTTCAATCGGACGGAAATTTTACCGCGCTCCAATTCAATTGTCAAACAGTTTTCTCAATCAATAGATGCGTTTTTTAATCGCGTCGGTTTGTGCGCTCCCATAAGCTGCCATGTAATCTCACAGCGGCGATTTTTCCACCGCGATTTCGCTGCCGCGGTGGCAAAAAATTGCTGCAGTTTGGTGGAGCCTTCATTTGTACGGCAGCGGAGCTGGTGCAGAGGCAGCTGGTGGTCACGTAGCAGCTGGTGGTGGTAAGTAGTAAGGCTCTCCCAAACAGCGATCGTCGCGATGAGGCAAAATGGCGGATTATGAGGGCGCACATCGCGTCGGTTTTGTGCAAGCCGCCATCTTACCTCATCGTGGCGATTGTATCGCCGCGACTTCGAAAACGCTGCTGTTTGGGGGAAAGCGTCCTTGGGGGCGATTAGCAGTCAGCTGTAGGTGGAAATAATCTGTCCTTTTGAGGACAATAAATTCAAATAAAAGAGTTGATTATTCAAGAATGAACTAATCTTAAATTAAGTTCGGTGCCGTCGGTAAAAATTTCACCCAGCTGGTTGGCGCTATCCATTAATTGATAATCTGTCCTTTTGAGGACAACCAATTGAATCAAAAGAGTTGTTTATAAAAGAACTAAACTTTTATTTCGTTTGGTTTGTGCGCCTAATATGGTGCCAATTCGTTCGCCGCAACTGCAAAAACGCCTGCATGGAGGGCGAGCTGTCGGGAAAATTTTGGCTGGTTGGCGCAACCCGCGATGAATCAATAAATCAATAAATGCTACCAGATACAAATCCATCTTTGCTACTGTCAATTTAAAATTCTCAGCTTGAGAGTTTGTTTGCTTGGGATTTTCGTTTCAAATTGTCGATTGGCAGCCAGTGGTATTAGCAAAACTTGTTTTGCCTTCGTCGCATACCTTAAACCACACAAATTCTTTCGATGTCGAACATAATATTCCGAACCAACATTCTCTGTAAATTCCAATTAGTAGTGTTATAAACAGTTGTTCTGTTGTGTTAACGATTCGCGTTCTACCTCTAGGAAGAAAACTTTTTGAGAAACAGTGAAAGTGAGAATGCCTAACCGATTTGATCCAGAACGCTTGCGCAGATTCAGGAAGCGCATAAAGAGCGAACATACGGGAAATCCTCCGAAACGACCACCGATGCCGAGCGAGCTCATAGTTATCGGGTGAAATTGAAAGCAGCAAGAGCTAATGCGTTGCCAACAACTAGTTGGGATTCTGGAGAAGGTCCTTCAACTCGAGGTAGGAAATTGATATTTATTTAATTTAAGGAATCATGCTGAATCATTCTTGATGACAGTCATTACCTCAACACTTAAAATTGATATAAATCAGAGTCGGTACTAGATATTGAAAATTTAATCACATCAGTTTGTATGCTTACTTGCTGTGAGCATTTTGATAGAGTTCGATTCGATGTTCATTCACTAACAATCGAGATTTATCAATTTGAAATAGCAAGGTGAGTTTGTGAGAGCGAGATAAAAGATAGGAAAAAATACATGGAGCAGCGATTCACCTTAAATCAATTTAACAAAGAGCATGTCATCATAGCAATTGAATATCTCTCTATGTTATCGCTCCCTGTCTTAATAAATTTTAACATAGTATTAATTGTATTCTGGTGATGACATGCACCGCGTGCTTATACATCATATGAACCTTCAAATGATATCGATACAACTAAAGCGCTGAACATGTTTTAATGCGTGATTATTTTCTCAGGTGTTTATTTTATATTTATAAGAATTTATCATATATTAACCAACCTTTTCTCCCATATCCATTGCAAAGAATAATTATATTTTGTAAAACTCACTCTCTTTCTTCTGCTAGATCTAATATATTTATATATATTTCGATTTCCTTAACGTTTTAGCCATAATGGATTCACTAATTTACCTGACATTCACATAGAAATATGAATAATAATTTCACAAGAAAACCATAGACCATATTTTTGGTACGCATTTAACCTTATATTGCCAACTTTGGCCTAATGTATTCATCACATAGTAAAATGTGGAATATAAAAGTTTTCAATGGAAAAGTAAGAGTGAGCGGTTGTGTATTTTTCGAAGGGCTGATTCATACCAACACCTATATAACTAAATGAATATAGTGGGAATTTTAATGTTTTGAAATGGAATGGCCGATTGATTACATGAGAAAGTCATTTAGATGTTATAAAGTAGCTTTATATTCCGTATAGTATACCGAATATAGCCGAATGCCCGAAGCGATAATATAAATAAATGCCCGGAGCGATGAAATAAACAAACTTTATTGAAATTCGTTCGAATAAGTATCTTTAATAATATCCTTCGAAAGTTTTCGACTCAATAATGTTAGTTGGTGACTTTTCATGGTCCAGTACAGCAAACGCCTTATTAAGCATGTCTTAGCAAAGGTATAACTAGTTGAATATCGTTACTAGCTAAATTATTGTATGAGTTATAGTTAAAACTGTAATCGTGCGCTACATAATCGACTGAGTCAAGGGACATGTACCCTATTTACTTGTATATAACCTTACAACAACTGCAAGATATTTTTTGTTATTTTCTGTTTGATAAAACTTCCTAAACTTTGAACTTTGAACATTTTAAGAGACGCTTACACATTTGAAAATGTTGCAATTGATTATTGTGTTTTCATAACAATCACTAAACCTGCCGGATATTTTCTGATAACGAATTTTATCGTAATTTGAATTCTAGAGTATTTCAATGTTTATTATTACCCTTGAAATCCAGAATTGCTAAAGATGCCTAAATTCTAATTCTTTGAATCTTTGAAGTTGAAAAAAGGCATACTACAACTCAGATTGTATACAAATGATCCGAATGGTATGACATTTAAATGGTGAATGTTGAAAAGGAGACAAGTTATCAGTCAAAATATATGTTTGTATGTGCGTATTATAGAATTTCCTCCGCTGCCTGTCGTTACTGAAATCCCCCAAACGATGCAAAACATTGTTGGTGGTTCCGGCGATGGTGAGAATTCCAAGATGCAGGCCATTCAGGCACAGCATGACATACGAATAAACATTTAGTAATGTTAAGTGATTATGATTATAAGAATGAGCAAAACTATCATTAAGTTAATAATTTTATATTCCCTAACAGATCCTTAACTATCTTCTAGGCCTTAAAGATAGTCCATCGTAAAACGTGCAACCGTGACCGTGTCATCATTTAAACCAAAAGGTCCTTTTCAGGGCCATCAAAGAGTTATAAAGAGTATACAAGAGAATTTTCCTACGTACTAACTTCATAAAACCAAACGGCCCTTTTCAGGACCACCAAATAATATCTCAAGCGCGTACAATAGAATTTTCTTACATACTGGCTTCAAACCGCTGGTCTCATGTCCCATAAGAGCAGCACCCGTCATATTGTGACTTAAACTGCTTCTATCGGTAAGGGTAAGCGACCGGCACGAATAATTGAAACCCTTTTAACGCTAATAATAACCACACAGAATTTCCCTGACATTATAATGCATCACTTGGTTTAACGTAGTCTACGTCAACCGGTCGTGTCTTGTACACAACCCCACTGATTTCTTCAGAAGCAGATAATTTATCATCTCCATGCAAAGCGCTAGGAGCGGACAGTAATTTTATTGCTAGAACAAATAGACATGAAGAGAAAGTGTATTGATAGATCCGTAAGAGAACGGGAGACTTTGAAATTGAATAGATGTAAGATTGAAAACGAGCGGAGGGCACTTGAACGGTAGTATACGATCAGGCACATAACCCTTTGTCATACTACCCTATGCAGGATAGGCAAGAGGGGAAATCCCCTTGACTGGTTATGTGCCTGATCGTATACTACCGTTCAAGTGCCCTCCGCTCGTTTTTCAAACTTACATCTATTCAATTTCAAAGTCTCCCGTTCTCTTACGGATCTATCAATACACTTTCTCTTCATGTCTATTTGTTCTAGCAATAAAATTACTGTCCGCTCCTAGCGCTTTGCATGGAGATGATAAATTATCTGCTTCTGAAAAAACCTATTATTTTCTGCCAAATCTAGCATTCCCTATATGTGCATTAGATAACGCAAAAAAAAAATCAATGTTTCTTTTAATCTGTGCGTTCCATATTCGCTCTCGTACGGTGTTCCAGCATTTTCGCCCGTGCTGCATTCTTCTCCTCTACTGCTTGCATTCGCCATCAAATCAGTCATTTTTTCGATTCGGTGCAGAAACACCTACACAGAAAAAAATAATTAATTTTAACAAGCGCGTAAAACTTCCACTCGTTTAATTCCAAGCCAAACGAGGCGTAAGCAACGCAACTGGTTGTAGTCTTTGATGCGCCTTACAACAATGTTTGCAATCTTTTATGCAACAGGCTTCATTCAGGCGTTATCTGGCTTAATTTTACATTAAATATCCCATTTTTTCTGCCAAATCAAGCATTTCTTTTATGTGCATTAGATAACGCAGGAAATTGTGTTTTTTTATCTGTGTAGTGTCACTAATGCAGTGCTACCAATGGCGGTTCGAATATTTCTCCAGCCATCCTCAAGAGTACTAGCGCTTAGCTGCTCTTGCGTTGGTAGGGCTGCTTCTAGCTGTTGCGCGTATTCCTGGGCAACTCCGGTTTCCCCAATGTTAGGTCGTGGCGTCCGAATTCGACGCGTGTTGTACACCGTCGAGATTTTTGAGCGCATACATACTGCAACTAGCTAGTCTAAAGGGTGATACGGTCAAAATTTGGTCAAGGGAAAACGCGTGTAAATCGGTGAAATCGTTTATTTAAAAAATCAAATTAAATTTCTTTTTCAAGTTCAATTAGTATAAAATTCAGGAAAAATATTCAGTTAGGCTTCCGATTTTCCAAATCCGAATTGCCGGGCCTTACGCTTGACCCCTGTCATCAGATTTTGTACAGCCACCTTGTCCACATTCTTCGCCGCAGAAAGCCAGTTTGCCTTGAACTGCTGCTCCTCCTTAGCAGTTTTTTTGGTCTTCTTTAGGTTCCGCTTGACAATAGCCCAGTATTTCTCAATTGGGCGGAGCTCTGGCGTGTTGGGAGGGTTCTTGTCCTTGGGAACCACCTGCACGTTGTTGGCGGCGTACCACTCCATGGCCTTTTTACCGTAATGGCAAGATGCCAAATCCGGCCAAAACAGTACGGAACAACCGTGTTTCTTCAGGAAAGGCAGCAGACGTTTATTCAAACACTCTTTCACGTAAATTTCTTGGTTGACAGTCCCGGAAGCTATGAAAATGCTGCTTTTCAAGCCACAGGTACAGATGGCTTGCCAAACCAGATATTTCTTTGCGAACTTTGACAGTTTCGTGTGCTTGAAAATATCTGCTACCTTTCCCCTTCCTTTTGCCGTATAAAACTCCTGTCCCGGAAGCTGCTTGTAGTCGGCTTTGACGTAGGTTTCGTCGTCCATTACCACGCAGTCAAACTTCGTCAGCATCGTCGTGTACAGCCTCCGGGATCGCGCTTTGGCCGTCGTATTTTGTTTATCATCGCGATTTGGAGTGACTACCTTCTTGTAAGTCGATAGTCCGGCTCGTTTTTTGGCTCGATGCACGGTTGTAGACGATACACCCAGCTTAGTTGCGGTATCTCGGAGAGATAGGTTAGGGTTTTGCTTGAAACTACCGGCAACTGTTTTTGTCGTCTCAGCGGCTTCCGGTTTTCGATTTCCCCCCGATCCAGACTTCCTGGCTGTCGACAAATGTTCCCCAAACACTTTAATTACATTTGTGACGGTTGATTTGGCAACTTTTAGCGATTTTGCCAACTTTGCGTGCGAGTAGCTCGGATTTTCGCGATGCGCGAGCAAAATTTTGATACGCTGCTCTTCTTGCTTGGACGGCATTTTGACAACTGAAGAGTGAATTCCAAAATCAAAATAGGAGCAACACTCTACACACACACCTTCAAAATGAGGCGTGTTCAGGTTTTTTAAATGCAAAATTGAAAGAAATACGTCAAGTTGATATTGACCAAATTTTGACCGTATCGCCCTTTATATTCACACTGCGGTAGGTGCGAACGTTGATGATTTCGGAGAAGAATTTCTCGTCGATTAGAACATGGTCGATTTGATTCTCTGTTCTTTGGTCAGGTGATCTCCAAGTGGCTTTGTGGATGTCTTTACGGAGGGAAGAAGGTACTTCGAACTAATAAACAATGGAAGGCCGCAAAGTTCACGCATCGTTGGCCATTATCGTTCGATACGGTATGCAGGCTGTTATGCCCTATTACCGGTCTGTACATTGCCTCCCGTCCTACCTGAGCGTTCATGTCACCAATGACGACTTTTACGTCCCGCTGTGGGCAGCCATCATACACTTGCTCTTGCTGCGCAATAACAAGTTAAAATGTGATCTCTTTCGTGATTGAACTTCATTGCCCTTTATTGAAATACTTGCAAATTAAATTTGCAGACTTATAAAATCAAAACACATCGTAACACACAGAACTTATTTGCTTAAAACATTTAATCAATCTGAGCATGGCGACTTTAAAATATTTTTTGACAATGCCTGGTCGTTGATCGTTTTGCACAAATTTAATTTAAATGTTCTCAAACATTGATTGTAGCAAGATTGTCCTTATTTTCACCACAACAATGCCAGGCCTTGAAGAATCTTTTATTTATTTATGGTAACTACAACTAGATCCTTGAGATCGCAACAGGCATTATTTTTTTTTTCCAAATGCCGCTACTAATAATGCGAAATCTCCCATTGCATGTTTAGTAGCGGCATTTTTTTTTAATAATCATTTATTTGTACAGGCTCAATCAAATTAACTTAACAAAGCCAAATTTTCATACTTTTATACATCATTTATCTTAAAACTAAAGTTAGGAGGATAGAGCTGATTACTCGCGGCCGTCTCGAGGTTAATAGGAATTACAAATTACGGATGGGAAAGAGGGTGGGAATTCAAAGTATGTAAAGTAACTACAATCTAAGGCTAATGTTAGTTAAAAACGCATAAATGAGTTTCGTGTACTCCAAATCACGTACAGCCAAAATATCTCGAGTTGGCACATTGGGTTGTCTAACTCGAGCCCGAAGGGAATCATAAAGCTCAGATCTGACTCCATGATGTTCAGCACAAGACCAGATAACGTGATCTGCGTCCTGATAGCCTTGTCCACACTCACAGAGATTGCTGTCGCTCAGCCGAACCCGGTATAAATGACCGTTCAAAGAATAATGATTGGACATGAGGCGAGACATGACTCGAATGAAGTCTCGACCCACATCCATCCCCCTAAACCAAGATTTCTTCGACACCTTTGGGATGATAGAATGTTGCCATCGCCCCAAATCTCCTTTACTCCATTTATACTGCCAGCTGACGAGTGACTGTTGACGAAAAATAGGAAAAAATTCGTTGAAGGCGATTTGTCGATCATAAATATCGCCTTCCATAGCGCCCACCTTTGCAAGCGAGTCCGATTTCTCACTGCCCGGAATTGAACAATGAGATGGGACCCATACAAAGGTGATGATAAAATAACGCGAAGATACACTCAGTAGCAAAAAAAAGCCGAGCAAAATTTTGCTCCCAAATAACGCCTTGTTCAACGTTCTGTAACTTTGCCAATTATCAATATTTTTGGCTGAAAACTTTACAACACTATAATCAATGTATAGATCTAATATGATCAAAATTTCATGTTGATAAAATGTATACACTTGAAGTTATTGTAACATATATGAAAAATGTCATTTTTGGACATAGCAATTTCAAAAATCCGTATTTCTGTGAAAAAATTAGGTAGCGTATTAAAAATTTTTCCATAGCTTAGAACAGTACAGAAAATAATGTGGTCAAAATTTGAACTATTTCCATCAAGTGGTTTGGACTACAGCTGGCATCAAAGTTGACGCACCAACGTGAGTATTTCCCATTTTCACCCAATGTTGGCCTTGCTGAAATATCGGTGCAAAAAAAAGCCGAGGTGATAATTGACAAAGTTACAGAACGTTGAACAAGGCGTTATTTGGGAGCAAAATTTTGCTCGGCTTTTTTTGCTACTGAGTGTAAAGCACTTAGAAGCTCCTGAGCGATTCCACGAACAAGTGGGAAATTTTTCCAGTTTTTATTTTTTGTATTTTTTTATTTGCATGAAACCTTGCATACAAGTTTTTGGGGAAGAAAAACGCCGTTTTGCATACTTGGTTCGCCATATTTAATCTAGCCTTACTTATGAGAAGAGCCTATGAAAAATGCACATGATATCTTCAAAAAATTGTATCTCGGAAACGGTTTCTCCGATTGGTTTGATGTCTTCGGCGAAGTTTTAGACAATTGATGGTGCTATATGGAGAAAATATGCACGGTAAAAAAAGTTTGGTTTTTGTGTTTTGAACTAAAATATAGATTTTTCCTTAAAAGTTACATGTCAATAATTTTTTAATTATTCTTATGTTAAAGCTGATTAAAAATGCTATCTAGTGCACAGTGGGTTGTTCTGAAAAAAATATAGGATACAATGAAAAAAAAAAATTTTAAAAAAAATTACAATTTTCAAAAAAGCTATTAAGAAAAGTCAAAAAAGTTTGTCACCCTAATTTTATAAAAGAACATCAAATTTGCAAGCAAAAAGTACTTAGATAACATTTTTCTAAGATGCACCGTTTAGAAGATATTACTGACTTAATATTGATTTTTTTGATAACTTAATAAGTTTTGGCCCTTTTCGGATGTATTCCGTGTTTTTACAGTTTCAAAAGTATTTTTTTCGGAAAGATTGAAAAATTTTGAGTTAAAATGACACTGACAGCTTAAAGATTCGAGTGAAATTCTCTGCCTTAAAAGTATTTTGAAAAACAAGTTACAAAATCCCACTATCAGGAACAATGATTTCTTCAAGTGATATTTGGTGCGTTGTGCTGAAAACGTGCTAACAAGTATTAGATACAGGTAATTAGATACCAGTTAGCTGTACTACGTACAGTTTGTGATTTTAAACATGGTCTTTGTTGGAACTAGTCCACCATGGCCACGCTGGCCATAACGAGGCTAGCTCCGTCGATGACCGTTTCTTAATAATAAACAAAAAGAACGCAGTCTTAGTCACCTTCCATCAAACTAGACGGCTGCCGACTGATACCTCAATCAACAACCGCCGCACTCTTTATTCATTCCAGGTATATACAATTTACAATCTTCTTCAATAACAATATACCTACGCCAGCAAATCTACCTCGCTCCAACTCTCCAAACTCGTACCTGAAGGTTCGACGATACCTGAGCGTTCAACTCCACCTATCTTCCAACAGTCTTTACCCAGCATTCTATGATTTCTACCCGTGAGCTGTATAATAATGTCTGACTCGGTTCTGAATTCATCCAGTATCTACCAAACAGTAAATGCAGAAAGGTTGCTAGTAGCATAGTGATTATAGTAATTTCAGCTCATAATCCTGTGTTTTTGAACGAGATCCAGTGTTGTTTGATAACATAATAACTGTAAAGGAAAGTGTAACACGTTTTGGTGCAAAGGTAAGTTTTAAATACACATTTTAATTATATGTTTTGTGATATTTTCGTACAAAACTAACAATTGGAAAATATTGTCTATGTTACAGGTTACAAAATGAGTAAAATAAGATGTATTCGCCCATTCAAAGACATTCAGTGTTCGAAAGAGCTGCGATATCTCACGGATGGTATCATCCAAAAACTAAAATCAATTGGATTTTCCAAGGTATCCTCACTGAACACCAAGGATTTTCGTATTTATTCGTCTTGCCGTCTACATATTGATTCAAGAGCTCACCTCACCCAAAACGAAGAACAAAGCGTAGCCGGCGGCTCAAGGATGCCAACTGTTCAGACCATACCTGATGTACCTGATTCGCAAAGCTATGAAAGTTTGGTCACGATACCATCAGCGTCAACGCTAAGCACAATTCAATCAAATGAAGACTTCACGATGCCTGTAGACGTCGAAATATTCAACCGAGAAATAGCAGCTATTCGTGTTTCGCCTATAGATTTAGGTAAGGTTAAAAATGTTCACTATCCTGAAAAAAAGTGCGCTGAAATCGTCGAAGGTCTACGAAGAAATCTTTTTAAATTAGACGCTAAAACAAAAAAAGCAAACGAGTTTGATGAAGTCATAGAAAATATGAAAATGAAATTTTTAAATTCAGCCACAAGGCAAGAAAAACTATCTGTTTGCGAGTAACATGAGCAGCCGAAATATCACTTGCTGAGTTTTAGCGACTCCACTATGCTACCAACCGGTTTTGAATATGAGGCAGCCCTAGTGTACCGGTTGGTCGTGGTCACTCACCACTACGTATGCAGAATGCCGAGAATGGGAGAGAATTAGCTAGGATAGAGTAGGGAATAAAATAGACGATCAGATGATAAACATTGAAAAACTAGGTCACTAGGGCACATAGTGCAAAAAGTGCAATTGGAGCGATCAGTTGACCGGAGGCGAACTCCGTGAAGTTTATGTTTAATTTAATTAGAATAAATGTAGTGTAGTTTTGTAAAATAAATTATGTGTTCTCTTGTGAATAAAGTTGTGTGTTAGAAGTAAATAAATGTATGTACTCTGTGAACTTGTGTATCCTTGTGCAAACAAAAGTCCTCTGATGACCATTTGAAGGGCGTTCACAAGGCAGTGGAACACCAGAAACAGTGGTTGGGAGACTCCCCAACATAATTTGGTCCTTCGAGCCGGATTTCTACTGCCAGTGGACTAGTGATCGGCCGGATTTCAACGATTCGACCAAGAAAGGGGTAAATTGCGCTTTCGAACGAGCTGCAATACGCCAGTCTCGTACTGCACAAAGGACTTGTCGCCATCCTTAAAGTTCTTCAAACGATTTGATCGCCATCATGTAAACTAATTGTCGCCAACCAACAACGAGCCATCATCAACCAATTTGATTACAACATCGCCATCGTGTGCTGTGAGGAGGGAGAACACTGCAACAAATTGTCCCGGATTCAGACCTGTACTAAGGTTGGGAATATTTTGGACATTGTAGACAACCAGAGCGTTGTTCTACTACCATTCAGGTACGTAAGAACAAGTATATGCCCGCCGAAGTGTTCAATACTGTTTGCTAACATTCATCTTCAATTGTGTTGCTTCTCCATTCATCGTTAACGAGTACGTGGTGATCAAAGTGGTGAATCAGTTCGCGAAGAACTTGGTTTCGGGCACCATTTGATTTCGTTGTTGGATGAGGACGGTCGATGACGTTTTGACACTGGTGTGACGGGACGTGTAGGCGAATTAGCTACGCGATAGCTTTCGTGCTTAGGCATCGTGCAACAATAATCGTGGCCAGGTAAATACAAATAAACAGTATATGCCCAGCCGAAGCTGGATTTTATTGATACCTCACCAAATTAAAACCACCTTTTCATGCAATTTGGACTGCCTGAGTTATACCTCATTTACGAACGCAAGCCCTGAGGTTCTGTTAGTTTTCGGACTACATTTCATCTTAGCTCCACGACTTTCTGCGCCATCTTTAGTTCTCCAGGTGAGACTAAGTATATGTCCTGCCGAAGCAGGCCATCTTGTGATGCTACATTTGATTTCCTTCTCGTTGCACTGACTGATAACCGAACGATGATCAATCTGTTCGCTACCGTACATTGAGGCAACTTTGATAGCGCTTCATTTTGGAATCTTGCAACTGATTAATAACTACGAGATCTACTTGTGCGCTACCGTACATTGTCGTACTTTGCAACATTCTGGAACTTGAAACATTTTGAATTTGGCTGCTGGAACAAGCTGTTGTTTTAACTGGTAAGACGAACAGTATATGTTCAGCCGAAGCTCCAATACTGCATACTACATTCGCTCTTTCGCTTTCACGATTCACTGGCTCGAATTTGAATCTGAGGTTACGGATTTCCGTTAAAACTGAACGACTTTGGAATTGCTGCCTGCTTCTGGCTTCGTAGCACCGCTGTTTCTTTTCCCAGGTGAGTTGAACAGTATATGTTCAGCCGAAGTAGACAAATTAGAGTACTACATTGCCGATTCCTTTTCGATTCTCGGATTTCCCAACGTTTTGTCAAACTTGAGTGGAGCAACGTTTCGTAGTGACAACCGCACTAGCATTTAGCAACTGACTGGCTCTTAGTTCTTCGTATCAGCACCACGATTCCGCCACCTGCAATCATGTCAACGAGAACTACAAGGTTTGCCGACTCCTTGAAGGCCTTGAACTCAAAACTCAAGGGCCTTAGGGCATCTTTGAACAATATTAGTCAGTTTGTTAGGTATTATAAGGAGGGTTCAACAGCAAGTCAGGTCACTGTTCGCCTAGAAAGATTAGATTTGTTGTGGAATCAAATAAGCGAAACGGTTTGGGAGATCGAAGCTCATGATGACTACGATGATTCGGAAGATATCCAGAAGGAGCAGTTGGAGTACGAAAACAGCTACTACGATGCCAAATCCTTTTTGATGGAGAAGGCTCAAGGATTTCAAGTTGAAGCAGCCCTAAATCAATCAACACGGAGTTCTGACGCTGCCAGTGTTCATGGCACAATGGATCGTGTTCGTTTGCCGCAAATTAAGCTCCAGACTTTAGACGGAAATATCGACGACTGGCTTAGTTTCAGGGATCTCTACTCTTCCCTGATTCACGAGAAAGCAGATCTTCCTGAAGTGGAAAAATTCCACTACCTCAAGGGCTGCTTAACCGGCGAAGCTAAAGCACTAGTGGAGCCACTGAAGATCACCAGCAATAACTACATGATTGCTTGGGAGTCGTTGCTAAAACGCTATAACAATAGTAAGCTGCTGAAGAGGAAGCAGGTACACGCGCTGACCAAATTGCCTTCACTGACCAAGGAATCGGTCACAGATCTCCACAAATTGGCTGATGGATTCGATCGTGCGGTTCAAATATTGGATCAAATCATCGAACCAGCCGAATACAAGGACCTGTTACTAGTTGAACAGCTAAGTTCTCGTTTGGATCCGGTCACTCGACGTGGCTGGGAAGAATACTCGTCCGCTAAGGAGCATGACACGCTGAAGGACCTGCAGGAGTTCGTTCAACGAAGAATTCGAATCCTCGAATCTCTACCAACGAGGACGGACTCAAGAAATGAAGCTCAACCATCCAGAGGGAAGCAGTATTCATCGAAGGTCAGCCACAACGCCGTACAATGGAACACCGGAAAGTGCCCATCGTGTACAGAGATCCACGGACTACACATCTGTCCAGCCTTCCTAAAAATGTAGCTTTCCAGCAAAGAGACCTTTCTACGAGCACAATCTCTCTGCCGAAATTGTCTCAAACGAGGACATCTAGCTCGCAACTGCTTATCGAAGTACACGTGTCGCAACTGCAACAATCGCCACCACACGCTGCTGTGCTTCAAGGGCGAAGGAAGAAGCAGTAGGAACAGATCACCGGAGAAGATCAATCCGCGAAGGAATAGCAACAAGAGCGACTCGAGTTCCAATCCCGAGGTGCAGAATCCATTGACCGAAACAACGTCGTCAAACACGGCACAACGCTCCACATCGCATGTTCTTTTAGCTACAGCTGTTATTGTCATCGAGGACAACCAGGGCTCTCGCTATCCAGCTCGCGCACTCTTGGATTCTGGGTCAGAGTGTAACTTCATCTCTGAGGGTCTGAGTCAGCTGATGCAGGTCGCCAGCCAGAAGGTGGATATTAGCGATAGCGTTACAGAATACTCTCGGCCAATGGAGTTTCTTGTTTTACCGAAGGTCACAGCCTGTCTACCCACCGCAAGTGTTCAGGCAAATGGGTGGAACATACCGTTAGATGTCGAATTGGCAGATCCTGAATTCTTCCGTTCAAGAAAGGTCGACTTGGTGCTGGGAATCCAAGCCTTCTTCAGCTTCTTCCCATCCGGAAGGAAGATTCCATTGGGACGCGGTGTACCGGTACTCACCGAGTCTGTTTTCGGGTGGATAGTGACAGGCGAGGTCGCTGCATCTGGTAAAGGTACAGGCTACACATGCAATATGTCGGTAGCAACAAATCTGGAGGAGTTAATGGCACGTTTTTGGTCCTGCGAGGAAGTGGGAGCCATCAGCAAACTATCTCCGGACGAGACACGTGTTGAAGAACAATTCAAGCGCATGGTTAAGCGAGAGTCGAATGGTCGTTATACCGTTACTCTCCCAACGAACGACTTATCGCGAAACTTGGCGAATCACGAGACATTGCATTGTGACGTCTTGGAACTGTTCAGCAAAGACTGGCACGGGATCCAGATCTTCAAAAGCAATACTTCGACTTCATGACCGAATATCTCGAGCTTGGTCATATGAAGCTAGTGAGCCACGACGAGGAAGAGACAGTCAAACGGTGTTTCCTACCGCATCATCCTGTGATTAAGGAATCAAGCACCACTACCAACGTGAGGGTGGTCTTCGATGCCTCCTGCAAAACGTCCTCTGGCATATCGCTTAATGATGCACTCTACGCTGGTCCTGTGGTACAGCAGGATCTACGGTCGATCGTTCTCCGTAGTCGTACACGTCAGGTGATGGTTGTAGCCGACGTCGAAAAGATGTTCCGACAAATTTGGACCAATGCGATAGACACTCCTCTTCAATGCGTGTTGTGGATAGGACCCGATGGCGCCACAGAAGCGTATGAGCTGCTAACGGTGACCTATGGTACAAAATCGGCACCGTATCTAGCAACTCGAACGTTGAAGCAGCTGGCAATCGACGAACGAGAGCAGTTTTCCTTGGCTGCGCCGGCGATTCAAGAAGACGTTTATATGGACGACGTTATATCAGGTGCGGATGACGTTGAATCTGCGGTCGAATTGAGACAACAAATTGATGCGATGATGAACAGCGGTGGATTCAATTTGCGGAAATGGGCGTCGAACTGTCCCGCTGTTCTAAAAGACATTCCCGCAAGCAATTTAGCGCTCTCAGACTCCGACGGGATCAACTGGGATCTCGATGCGGAAGTGAAGACCTTGGGTTTGACCTGACTCCCCCACGTAGATTGTTTCAAGTACTCAATCAATATTCCACCAATTACGAATGAGCTAATCTTGACTAAGCGACTTGTTCTCGGCTTCATTGCAAGACTTTTTGATCCACTTGGACTGATAGGTGTGACTGTCACAGTGGCAAAAATCCTAATGCAACGGCTTTGGAGCTTGAAGGACGAAAACGGGCATAATTTGCAGTGGGATGACCCGATACCTGCAACGGTGGGTGAGGAATGGCGGACATTCCACGACCAAATCCATTTTCTACAAGAGGTACGGATTCAACGATGTGTTATAGCTCCCAAGGCGGTATGCGTAGAGTACCACTGCTTCGCAGATGCATCAACGTTGGCATATGGTGTGACCATTTACGTTCGAAGTGAACGGAAGGACGGTTCGGTGACGGTGCATCTTCTGACATCGAAATCGAAGGTAGCACCCCTCAAGGTGCAATCGCTACCACGATTGGAACTCTGTGGTGCACTTCTGGCGTCTCAGTTATGGGAGAAGGTAGCGGAATCATTGAAGACAGACGGCAGAGTTCACTTCTGGTCGGATTCCACATGCGTTCTTCATTGGATTCGCTCTGCTCCAGAAACATGGACTACTTTCGTGGCTAACAGGGTAGCCAAAATTCAAGCGCTGACAGAGGAAAACGATTGGAGGCATGTGCCCGGAACGACCAATCCCGCTGACCTGATTTCTCGTGGGATTGCTCCAAGGGATATTGTCAAGAACAGTCTTTGGTGGCATGGTCCCCCCTGGTTGAAAAAATCGCCTGAAGAGTGGCCGAAGGAATCTGCAAACCCACCGGAAGAGGATCTGGAAAAACGACGGAATGTAGCGCATTGTGCAGCATCGATTAAGGATGGGTTCATTTCGGATTACTTAGTGAAGTTCTCATCGTTTACTAGGCTAGTTCGTATGACCGCATACTGGTTGCGCTTCATGGACAACTTACGATGTCCAAAGGACCAACGACGGATAGGTTTTCTAACCGCTGGAGAGTTGAACAGCGCCGAGAGCACAATTATCCGGAAGGTACAGGCGGATTCTTTCTCTAATGAGCTCAAACAGCTATTGTCAGGTTCGTCAGTTCGCTCAAATTCTCCTTTGCGATGGTTTAACCCTCGAATTGATGAAAATGGTATACTGCGAGTCGGTGGAAGACTAGAGCACTCGGAAGAAGCTAAGGAAACGAAACATCCGATAGTTTTGCCGGCTAGGCATGCGTTTACTGAATTGATTCTTCACCATCATCATCACAAATATCTCCATGCTGGACTCCAACTGCTTTTGAGTACTGTTCGGCAACGATATTGGCCACTGGGAGGTCGAAATCTAGCCCGTAAGATTGTACGTCAGTATCAGCGTTGTTTTCGAGTGCGACCATCAATTATTCAACAGCAAATGGGTGATCTACCAGCTGCAAGGGTTACGGTTTCAAGACCGTTTTCAAAAACTGGTGTTGATTACTTCGGGCCGGTGTATATTAAGGCTGGACGAGGGCGAACACCGACAAAGGCTTACGTAGCTATTTTTGTTTGCATGTCCACAAAGGCTGTTCATATGGAATTTGTCTCAGATTTGTCTACTGAACGATTTCTCCAAGCTCTACGTAGATTTTTTGCGCGTCGAGGGCGATGTACGGATGTGTACTCGGACAACGGAACGAATTTTGTAGGAACTAGAAACAAAATCCAGGAGCTGTTTGCAATGCTGAAAGACAAAAAAACATAATGAGAAAGTATCTAAAGAATGCGCAGAAGAGGGCATTTTCTGGCATTTCAACCCTCCGAGCGCCCCACATTTCGGAGGATTGTGGGAAGCTGCAGTACGATCGGCAAAGTATCACCTTCTTCGAGTTCTTGGAGGCCATCCAGTTCCACAAGAAGACTTTGTTACGCTTTTGGCACAGGTAGAAGGGTGTTTGAACTCGAGACCATTGACGGCACTATCTGATGACCCATTAGAATTGGAACAACTAACACCAGCGCACTTCTTGACTGGTAGTTCAATTCTTTCCATGCCAGATCCAATTTTACGTGACGTTCAATTAAATCGTCTCATTCGGTGGCAGGTAGTGCAGCGGCAGCTTCAAGATTTCTGGGTACGTTGGCGTCGAGAATATTTAGCGCAGCTACAATCACGAGGAAAAAATTGGCAGTCAGCAGCAAACATCCGAATCGGACAACTTGTTGTTATTTACATTAATTGTTATGTCATTTATTCTCCGTGCGAGGAGTAACGATTATGATGTAGAAGGAGATGTTCGCTCATCACCATGAGGCACCAAGAGTGAACATTAATGTTTTTGGCTAGAATGAAAGATGTGAAGAGAAAGTGAAAGGTCCGTCAGAGTGCGGCAGGTAGGAAAATTTAATGGATGTTTTTCGAAAATTGAGAGAAAGGGCATGTATCCAATGGTACTCGAACCATGGACGTCTATCTTTGCCTAACATCCCACTGCGGGGTAGGTTGTAGTAACGGAACAAGTCCGCCACTTCAACAGGCAAAAATTGACGCATGGAATGACGCTCATGTACCACTGTGGCTTGTATAGCTGTCAGTGTCATTTTAACTCAAAATTTTCCAATCTTTCCGAAAAAAATACTTTTGAAACTGTAAAAACACGGAGTACATCCGAAAAGGGCCAAAACTTATTAATCAAAAAATCAATATTGAATCAGTAATATCTTCTAAACGGTGCATCTTAGAAAAATGTTACCTAAGTACTTTTTGCTTGCAAATTTGATGTTCTTTTATAAAATTAGGATGACAAACTTTTTTGACTTTTCTTAATAGCTTTTTTGAAAATTGCAATTTAAAAAAAAAAATTTCATTGTAACCTATTTATCCCCAGAACAACCCACTGTGCACTAGATAGCATTTTAAGTCAGCTATAACATAAGAATAATTAAAAAATTATTGACAGGTCACTTTTAAGGGAAAATCTATATTTTAGTTCAAAACACAAAAACCCAACATTTTTTTTACCGTGCATATTTTCTCCATATAGCACCAACAATTGTCTAAAATTTCGCCGAAGACACCAAACCAATCGGACAAACCGTTTCCGAGATACAATTTTTTGAAGATATCATGTGCATTTTTCATAGGCCCTTCTCATAAGTAAGGCTAGATTCAAAATGGCAAACCAAGTATGCAAAACGGCGTTTTTCTTCCCCAAAAACGTGTATGCAAGGTTTCATGCAAATCAAAAAATATGAAAATTACTCGTTGCTGAAATGATATGGAACCGCTCAAAAGTCACAAATAGCTAAAAATTCACCATCTTGCAAGTTTTGTTTTGTAGTTTTCAAAAAATTGATTGTTCGGTTTTTACAAAATCATGCGGAATCAAACTTTCTAATTTTGAGCTGAAAAATGAAACAAACTCATCGGTTTGCTTTACAATAGTTTCTAACAGGGTTGCGGCTTATCATTTTTGACTCAGGCATATTCATTTGCCAATATCTCCTTTCAGAGGGTCGATTTGATAATATGATGTATGATGAACTTATAGTGCATGAGTAGACCTACTACTTTGTTCAACAGTACATTGCTCTAACTCCTATATCTTCGCATTAAAGAGCGTATATTCACAGTGATCTTCACGATGATAATCGCGGGATCTTCACCGCGAATTTCATCGCGAAGATCAATGCGAATATACGCTCTTATTCCTCAGATATAAGAGATAGAGCTATGTATTGTTAGATCAAGTTGTAGGTCTACTCAAGCACCATAAGTTCATCATACATTATATTTTGAAATTGAGCTTCTGAGAAGAGCTATCGGCAAATGAATATGGATAAGTCAAAAATGATAAGCCGCAACCTTGGTTTCTAAATCACATCTGTCAGTGGTAACCCATTGTTCGAATGAAAGCTTTTCAACAAAGTTTTCTTCCAGTTGTTTCAATAAACTGTCTTCTAAAACTGAGGTATCTGGGCAGTTTTTACATCTTCGTAGATGGCAATGAGTTGTCTTATTTTCGCAAAGTAATTCGTTAATGGTTTTAGATCATTCAAGACATTGTATTTTTTATGCTATGTAGAATTAAATTGACATTTTCATGCGTAGTGCAAACGCAAACATTATGTGTTCCTGTGATAGTCAATAGTTTACATTACCTTGGCCGGAGGCTTGCAAATGATGAAAACCCTATTTTTACATTGACGTACATTTCATTAAAGCGATTAAAAGCTTCTCTCAATGTCATCATTAACAATCTTTTCTGAACAGCTAATCTCTTATTTCCTGTCTTTACGCTAACAAAATCTCTTTGGCCTGGCATTGCACGGCTTATATCATCGTCCTCAAAAAAATTCAAAACCAGTTCTTTTGTTTCATTACTCAAAGCTTTTCCAGAGCTTGAACCTCGAGATGAATCAAATACATTATCTCTTTCCTTTCTTGCATCTGATGCCATATTTCTACTGGTTTTAAATTCGTCTACAATTGTTTGTACTGACCATGATTTTGGTAACAATGATAAAATTGATAGTTTTTCTTGCCTTGTGGCTGAATTTAAAAATTTCATTTTCATATTTTCTATGACTTCATCAAACTCGTTTGCTTTTTCTGTTTTAGCGTCTAATTTAAAAAGATTTCTTCGTACACCTTCGACGATTTCAGCGCACTTTTTTTTTCAGGATAGTGAACATTTTTAACCTTACCTAAATCTATAGGCGAAACACGAATAGCTGCTATTTCTCGGTTGAATATTTCGACGTCTACAGGCATCGTGAAGTCTTCATTTGATTGAATTGTGCTTAGCGTTGACGCTGATGGTATCGTGACCAAACTTTCATAGCTTTGCGAATCAGGTACATCAGGTATGGTCTGAACAGTTGGCATCCTTGAGCCGCCGGCTACGCTTTGTTCTTCGTTTTGGGTGAGGTGAGCTCTTGAATCAATATGTAGACGGCAAGACGAATAAATACGAAAATCCTTGGTGTTGAGTGTGGATACCTTGGAAAATCCAATTGATTTTAGTTTTTGGATGATACTATCCGTGAGATATCGCAGCTCTTTCGAACACTGAATGTCTTTGAATGGGCGAATACATTTTATTTTACTCATTTTGTAATCTGTAACATAGACAATATTTTCCAATTGTTAGTTTTGTACGAAAATATCACAAAACATATAATTAAAATGTGTATTTAAAACTTACCTTTGCACCAAAAGTGTTACACTTTCCTTTACAATTATTATGTTATCAAACAACACTAGATCTCGTTCAAAAACACAGGATTATGAGCTGAAATTACTATAATCACTATGCTACTAGCAACCTTTCTGCATTTACTGTTTGGTAGATACTGGATTAATTCAGAACCGAGTCAGACATTATTATACAGCTCACGGGTAGAAATCATAGAATACTGGGTAAAGACTGTTGGAAGATAGGTGGAGTTGAACGCTCAGGTATCGTCGAACCTTCAGGTACGAGTTTGGAGAGTTGGAGCGAGGTAGATTTGCTGGCATCGGTATATTGTTATTGAAGAAGATTGTAAATTGTATATACCTGGAATGAATAAAGAGTGCGGCGGTTGTTGATTGAGGTATCAGTCGGCAGCCGTCTAGTTTGATGGAAGGTGACTAAGACTGCGTTCTTTTTGTTTATTATTAAGAAACGGTCATCGACGGAGCTAGCCTCGTTATGGCCAGCGTGGCCATGGTGGACTAGTTCCAACAAAGACCATGTTTACAATCACCAACTGTACGTAGTACAGCTAACTGGTATCTAATTACCTGTATCTAATACTTGTTAGCACGTTTTCAACACAATACACCAAAAATAACTGGAAGAAATCATTGTTCCTGATAGTGGGATTTTGTAACTTGTTTTTCAAAATACTTTTAAGGCAGAGAATTTCACTCGAATATTTAAGCTGTCAGTGTCATTTTAACTCAAAATTTTCCAATCTTTCCGAAAAAAACTTTTGAAACTGCAAAATCACGGAGTACATCCGAAAACGGCCAAAACTTATTAAGTTATCAAAAAAATCAATATTAAATCAGTAATATCTTCTAAACGGTGCATCTTAGAAAAATGTTACCTAAGTACTTTTTGCTTGCAAATTTGATGTTCTTTCATAAAATTAGGGTGACAAACTTTTTTGACTTTTCTTAATAGCTTTTTTGAAAATTGCAATTTAAAAAAAAATTCATTGTAACCTATTTTTCCCCAGAACAACCCACTGTGCACTAGATAGCATTTTAAGTCAGCTATAACCTAAGAATAATTAAAAATATATTTTAATTTAAAAATCTATATTCTAGTTCAAAACACAAAAACCAAACTTTTTTTACCGTGCATATTTTTTCCATATAGAACCAACAATTGTCTAAAACTTCGCCGAAGACACCAAACCAATCGAACAAACAGTTTCCGAGATACAATTTTTTGAAGATATCATTTGCATTTTTCATAGGCCGTTCTCATAAGTAAGGCTAGATTCAAACGCGAACCAAGTATGCAAAACGGCGTTTTTCTTCCCCAAAAACTTGTATGCAAGGTTTCATGCAAATCAAAAAATATGAAAATTACTCGTTGCTGAAATAACATGGAACCGCTCTCACTGTATTTTCATGAGAAAATACGAGGAGTGCTTTACCGGCCTCAAGGAGCGAATAGCCTCTATAGAACTGAGACTATCCGTGAAAATGAAGTACTGATCCGGTGTTAATGAGGCAACAATTTCTAGCGTTAAGTGTATTGCCGCTAATTCCGCGACATATACGGATCAAGGTGCTTGAAGTTTACGATTGGCGCTATAAATTTCATTAAATATTCCAAAGTCTGCTGACTCCTCTATCAAAGATCCGTCAGTGAAGAACGATTTGGTGAAATCAACTTGGCCAAACTTTGCAGCAAATATCACAGGAGCAATCATGGGACGATGATGCGCCTGGGATTCCATGAAGCTCTTTCTTCATGGATAAATCAAAATGAACCGGGTGGTCGAAATCGGAGAAGCAAACACGATTGAAATGTTCGGCGAAGGCTGACGCATCGTGTTATGTACAAATGGTACAAGGTCGTGAAGCGGGTTTGAGGATTCAACTCGGGCATAAAATTGCGATTCCTGAGGTTCATAACTTCACACCTGATGAGGAGCT